>JAPMOQ010047785.1:477296-519531 GCA_026543055.1 Argiope trifasciata | reverse complement strand
ATATTTAGTAAAATATTCTCGACTCTCTAATGTTACAAAAAATTATTTCGTTCGTGATTTAGAAATTACGGTTATGAAGCTTCGGATATCGCTCTTTTAATTTATTTCAATGGCTGGTACGATTATTCCTCAATCAAAGGATGACGCTTACTTGAATTGGCAATTAATTAACGTAAAATTAAATTTTAGTCCAGGAATATAACTTTTTTTCTCGTTTATGATGATATAACATTAAGAATATAAATTTTTCCACCGCTGGAATAAGACATTGTAGATAAAATTTCGAGGAATATAACTTTTTTTGTTATTTAGGATGATACAGAATCAAGACTATACATTTTTTAGCAATGGAATAGGAACTTGGAGATAAAATTTGAAATAAGTATGATTCAGAACTTGAAAAGAGAATAAGAAATTTCGTTTCCTATGAGGGCAGATTTTTTAAAAAAAATATATAATAAAGTTTTAATTTTTTTATATCTGGACAAGAATTCTTAAACTATTTTCTAAATAGATCCAAAAGATTACATTCTCCACTATGACTCTGTACGTCGTTCAATAACGGTGACAATGATTTTATTACAATTTCATTTTCGTTTTGCTTTTAGATATTCACTCACTAAAAGATTTCACCTTAATGAACCACTAAGTGACCACTAACCCATTTAGCTCAAATATCACAACAGCAATAATAATAAAAGATACAGCTGTTAAAATTTGAAAACATATTTATATATTTTGTGAGGGCATATGAAACCGACTGTGTCAAGACTATGCTTGAAATGATATTTTGTTTCTAACTAAGTTTAAAATAAAAGTTTTAATGAGCTATGTAGTCTGTTTTTTTTTTAAATATCGGATATGGTTTTATTCTATTTTAGTTGAATATTGGAATTGTTTGGTATTGCATTCTTTTGCACTTTTGCTTATCACGTTTTTAATTCATATGTAATTTTGTTTGTAATTTGTTGTAGGTGATTGTAAATGATCCTCACCCTATTTATGGATGCAGTCTATATACCAGAATTTTGTTTCCAAATCGGCCCCCTACGGTACTTACACCTAACCAGGTAAGCCGGGTAGAAAGGCTGCTAAATAAAATTTAAAAAAATCAATAATTATTTACTACACTTGACTTAAGGACAAGAGGACTGTACAAAAATTCAGATTTCATATATTTACTGCTTAACTTTTATCAACTTAAACAACCTAAAATATAAATTTTCATGCTATTAAAAGCATTTTTTTCAATTGAAATTATATACCTATATCTAACGGTTTAGAAATTAGCCATTGGACCACAACCAAAAGGAGTATGTTGAGTGGCAAATTTTACGCTATTTTTACGAATTTATTAAATAATATTTTTTTTTTCAATTTCGAAATTGCTGTCATAATTGATAATATCACATTTCAGCTTGTTGAGGTAAATCGACGAAAATATATTACTGATAATACGTTTCTTTATATACAGGATGGTTATAATTAAACTTCCCCTATAAACAGCCTCATACAACGCGAACAGACAAACGGATTACAATGAAATTCGGTGCAAATACTATACACGACATGCGCTCACGGAATTTCGTAAAACATTTAGTACTAAAATGTCCACCAGAGGGCACCTTTCAAGGGAAAATATTAATTTTAACAAAATGAACGGCCATAATGGAATGCAGAAATAATATTAACGTTTTAACATATTTTCTGATCACCATGTCATCTAGCCACATTAAGTAAAGGTAAAGAAAAATTAACAGTATGCTCTTTGAGAGAGAAAAAACAGCTTGCTGAAACAAGAGCAGATTAGGACAAAATTGCTCTAGAGGACAAGAGCAGATTAGGACAAAATTGCTCAATCTACTGTTAATCATGTACAGGATAGTGTAAGGAAAGATGCTCCATGCGACCGCCCTCATTCACCTGTAAAATTTCGATTCAATAAACAATTTGTTCAACAGTAGATTGTAACAGATCAGTTGTAACGTTTCGTACATGAAGCGTTATGGAGTTCTTCAAGTCATTTAACGTCGGAATAAGATACCGTCATCATTACAGCCAGAAACGTCGACGTAAAAAATGGCAGCGATTGACCTGTTTTACTTAAAGCATCCTCTTCTTTCCAAGCATGTAAATCTCGACATTTTTTCCCTAGAATTTACAACTTTTCCCAGTTTTACATTTTATTACACGTAATTCTTGTTCTAGGTTGTTAATATAGTTTCTGCAATCCTTTTTGATCGTTTATTGTGATATATTTAAGTTTTTTTTTTTCCAAAAAAGTCCTCTTGCGGACATTTTGGAACTGTTTTTTTTTTCGAAGTTCCGTGAGCACATCTTGTGTATAGTCGATATACCGAATTTCGCTGCAATCCATTAATCCCTTTGCATTTTAGGATGCTGTTTATAGGGAAAAATTAATTATAACCACACTGTACCTACGTGGAACGATATATTTGATTTTGGAATAAAAGATGAAATTTTATTTTGTAGTCTTCAGTGGAGTGAAAGAGGAATGAAAAAAATCTATGCCCAATTAATTTAGATAGATAAATACTCTGTTTTTAAGCTATGCCAGGGCTATATTTCGACCAGTTATATTAAATTGTGACCAAACGTAGGGGGGGGGGATATCTGAATCGATATATTTACTAAATTTTTAAGTGACACAAACGTGAAGAAGTATGATCTATGACGACACACAACCTTTTTGTGGACCTCTTATGGAATTGGAATATGCATTCGAAATATTTTAATGTAGTATATAATTTTGTGGTATTATGCTTATTGAACTACATTTATTTAAGTTATACGTATTGAAATACATTTAATTGTCTATCTATACCTCTGACGGACGTATTTTTTTTTAAATAAATAAATAATTTTTACATTATATTGGGTTCTCATTACGTAGTCAGTAATTCACTGAGACAACGGAAACTGAAAACATTTTATCTCCCAAATATACTAAAAGTTAAAAAAAAAAATTAAAACGTTGTTAATTGTTAAAAAATTAAACGCCGTCACATGTATCGATGCACCAGCAAATTTAGGGCAAAAAAGGCTAAAAAATTATTGAGATTTTGTTTGCAGTGCTTTCCATAATATAAAGGATTGCGCAATTATAGGATACTTTGCTTTACTAAATTAAAAATTCCTTAATCAAATAATAGGATTTTAGTTGAAAAGAATAAATCATACTAACAACTGGGGAAAAATGATTTATATAATAATTTTAATAAAACAATAGTTTTTGTCCTACATAAAAACCCTGGTTACGAAATATCATTTTAACATCATAATTGTTTGTTTTGATCTGTATAGCGGACATTCTTATTTCCAATCGACATTTATTTGCGAATTATCGAAATTTTGGTTAAACAGGTATCTGAATTACTTTGATCGAGATCTTAATTAAATACCTGTTTGGTTTTATCAAAATTCAATTAAAATCCTCCTCAGGTTGTAACTAACATACAACTTATTTAATTCAAAAACCTGTGGGATCTTATATTTCTTTATAAAAACAGAGGAGCTAGTAATTTTTTAATAAGTCATAGAGCAGTTTTTGCTTTGAGAATTTCAAATAAACACTGTCTAATATCTTACAAAGCTGTTTTATCATTATTTAACCAATCATTTATTTGAACAATCATGATAGAACGCCATCAACATTTCATATAGCCCACCAACATATTTGAACATATAACTAAGATGCAATTAATTCACAGCAGTATTGTGAAAAAATCTTACATTTCTTTAAAAAGCATTTTAGCTATTATTTTAAAATAAGACTTTCTGTCGTCTTTATTCAATAAAGAGTGATGTAATATAATTAAATGATTAATTTATTATGGTCCAAAATTGTTGAAACTTTTACCATTGTTCAATTTAATCAACGCAGAATCCGACAAGATCTTATATTTATTTAAAAGAAGCGAATTTCTAAAAAACTTTTGAACTATCCATACTTAGGGAAGTATTTCAAATGAGCACTGGTGTAATATCACAAAAACTGTTTCAAATGTATCATTAACACATTAGAGAATCACATAGAATAGAATTCATTAAAACTGTTTCGAATGCCTCATGAATACATTAGCTGTCATATAGAACAGAATTCATTGAAACTGTATCAACAAATGTTTCATGAACAAATTAGCTGTCACATAGAACATAATTCATTGAAACTGTTTCAAATGTTTCACGAAGACATTAGCTGCCACATAGATCAGCGCTCATTGATGCAGCACAAACATGAAAGTTCGAATAAAATGTCATAATAGCGGCAAATCAATTAAAATCTGAGGAGTGGAAGTTGGTAAACACCCGAAATTGCGGAACAGAGGGGAAACCGGGTTTATGAAACCAACTAGATGAGTAGACCACAGCGAAATAATGCCGCTACCAGGAATAAAACAAAGAAAGTTTTTTGTTCGACTGTCTTCCTGTTTCTCCATATCGAATCGACTGCGTAATGAGTAGCCTTTTTCACCCTTTATTCATTCATCCCACATTAGTGAAAAAGGCCTAGCGAAATTGTACAGGGTATCCTCCCATGATGCAGATGCTTCAGCCCTCTTGTGGACGCCTACAGAAGACCCCCACGCTCAGCATTCCGGACACGGCCTTCCATGTCACCAGGTTGTTGCGGCAAAGATGCAGCGAGGTCAAATCCCAAATGACGCCTTTACTTAAAAAAGCATTTACTATACGTATGTGAAGTTTCATATCTTTTGGAAAATCTCGTGGATATTAAAGATTAATTTTCAAATGCCAATGTTTGGTCTGCAAATCTTAGACATCATATGTTTTTGACATAAATTTTTTCATATTTTGTCAAATGGTTTATTACAGCCATATTGTTACCATTAAATTACCATAAATTTTATTTTCAAAAAGGTTTGAAACTTTTCTGGGAAGATTGATCCATTCATTGCTAATTACGAGATATCTCACAGGAAACTGCTGTAAACTTAAGAGTTTGTAAATTTCTCTGAAAGTGAATGGATTAATAGTAGACTGATTGCAATTTTGTCGATTGATTAAATAACTTCAATGGTTGACTTTTAATGGTTGTTATTTCAACCATTAAAAAATGCAAAAATGAAAGATTACGAAGACTGCGAAAGACAGATGAGGAAAGTTTTAAGTTCCCAAACGGTAGATTAAAGTTTTATATCTTCTTTGAATTTTGATTCAACTGCGTTGTTGACAACTATATTTTGTTTATAGGTTTAAAAAATCTTTCTTAAAATGACAAAAATTAGATTAAACTAATTTTGTAAATTAAATAGTAACGCATTCTTTTTTTTTTCTATCTCAGCTTATGGTAATCATAACATTTGCACTCATAATGTACAATATGACATAAAAGTTGAAACATCGGACATGACTGGACTCTTTTGAATAGATTTTGCAGTAATAATATCTATGAATAAAGTATATATTTTTACTGAATGTATAGATATTTCATACTTAGTAAAACTCTATAAGGAAGCTGGTATTATAGACATTCTTAAACTTATCAGAAAAGTTAGTTTTTTCTTTTTAAAATATAAATTTATTCTTTTTACAAATCAATGGAAATTTTCAAATGAGCTGAAAAGGATTTCATTCAATCCTAAAACAGTGCCACATTAAGATTAAAAAAAGTAATTGCAATTGATTTTTTAATGAAAATTTTGAAATTTGCATTACATATTTATTTAAAATAAATTTATGAAAAAAATGCCAACCTAACCATAAATTTGTTTTAAAAAATTCCCATTTTTCCTGCAACTTATTCCTGATTTTCTAATTCTAGAAAGAATTGTGAATAAAAAAAAATGTTTTTTAAAATTCTTTAAAACCTCAAATCAAGAATATGCATGCTTTTTTTTCAAATGTGAGACAAAATTTAAGCGTTAAGTTTAATTTTCAATCATTACTAATATGACTTTTAAAATCATGAATTTCAGTGTTGTAAATAGTTCTAGATGAGTTGTATTTCTCAACGGAAACTCTTTAGATAATATTATATTCACATGTCTCATAATTTTATCTTATCTCGTAATTTTTGTCCACGTAATCCAGAAGATTTCTTGAATATTTTAAACCAATTACTCAAGAAGTGAATGGAAACTGAAACTTCAATTTTTGTAATATCATAAACTGAACTGCTTAAATACATATTTTTTTCTCAATATTGATTATTGGTTCACCATATAAATATGAATTTTTAACAATAAGAACATGATTTTTGATTGCAAATGAGGGGTTGGGAAACGAACAAAAAAAAGGGAGGGGGGAGTGGGATTTCTTTTTATGTTCTCTTGCATAGAACGTATTCTAACGAGCTCACGCCATTCCTTTAAATGAATATATTCTCTAACAGCTGAGGGAAAGAAAGCATTAAGGTATATTCACTGAGGCGCATTTTTTAAGAATTTTATTCATCCGATATGTGTTTTTTTATTATCAGCATTAAAAACTATAAAAATTTATTAGGTTTAAAACTATGCAAAATTCACAAGATTGTTGTGTTTTATGCATTGATAAATATTTTATCATCATGGGGGAAAACACGATGAAACTGACATAAACAATCATTAAAAGTGATGCTGCTCAAACAGTAATGAAAGGAAAAATATGAATTCCTTAAAATTAATTAATGTATATATAAATGAAATAAAATACATTATGCAATAGTTAAAAAAATTTAGTAACTAACTCAAACTTTTAATTCAAATTTAATGAGCAGAAGCTACACAGGAATAATAGGTACCAAATTTTAAAATGTTCCTGTTTTTGATTAATAGCAGATTCATTTATAAAATGCCATTGAAATTGTCAAGTGTTTTTTTACCAAACAGTTTTCTTTATGGCTAATTTTTTAGCGAGTTTTCAATCAGATGTTTTAAATTTTGAATGCTTAAATTATTCTACTGTACTATTATCACGCTTTTTGAATCAAACAAATGTGATCAGAGAACATTTATTCATGTTCGCAATCTATTTTCCAAATTTAATAAAATATTAATGGACCACATTCAGAAATTGTATATAGAATTAGAAATAAATTTTCGGCTTCAGCATAGTACTTCAAATTTCAATTGAAACTGTTTTCTTCTCTAAGTGATAAGCTAAGTTTTGGGGAAAATTTTGGCCAATCCAAATGGTATCGGAAACCAATAAAGCAAAATAGCTTATCACGCGATGTCAGCGAATGCTGCAGTTCAGTGCAACACTCTTTTGTCACGCAAACCTAATGAAAGGAATGCAACAAATGTAGCATAAATTGTTGAGATATTTATTTGCGGGAAAGTTTTTCATTTTTATTTTTTTGGGGCATTTTAAATGCAATTTAAGGAGGCATTTTTTTCAGTGGAAGCTCATTGAAAAGTAATGCCATAAAATTATTAATCATATTTCTAAACGTTGACAAGATGGGTTTTAAACAATTTTATTTAATTTGATATATTTCATGCTTGTAAAGATGCAATTTTATAACAGATATTCTGTTCACTTCCTGGTGCGCTAGCTTTGAAATTTCGAACGATGTCTTAAATATCGGTTATTCAAGTGATTAAATTAAAATTTTATTTCATAGAAGATACCCAATCAGAAATAAAATTGAGTATAATTGATTTCAAGATTAAAAAGTAGAAATTAATTAGAATAAATTACATCTGTTGTTTAGTAAACTAGTAAAAACATATCTGTAACCATTCTTCTTGATTAAATTTGCAAAGTTTTATGACATTTTCATCCAATTAAAATTCCACAAAAAAGAGATTACTTTATACTGTATCTCATAAATTATGTTCATTTATAGAAGAAATCATTTTATGAAATGTTTATTTTATTATACATGTTACATTATAATTTTAATTCGTGGTTTTTGTTACCAATTACTGATCATTTCAAAATTTGAATATGATCAAATACATATGCATTGATATGGAACTCTTAATCTGGGAAAGTGTTTTTTCACAAACTTTTTTAAAATGTAAAATAAACAAAGCGCTAAAGACTGTTTTCCTATGAAGAGACATAAATTTTGCTTCTTTAGAGTTTTAGTATTTCTTCTTTTGATGACAAAAGTGATAAGTAACATCCACTTTTACTTACGTCTACGTGCGTAAGTAAAACAGTTTTTTTGCTACGTAAAAATAATTCACTGAAACGTTAACAAAACAAGCCTAAAAAGTGGTTTTATCTCAATGAATTCACTTTGAAATTGTAATAAATGCGGACTTATTAAAAAAAAATTCTGAAGGCTAATAAAAAACTGTCATTTTTTTAAAAAAATATCTCGTATATAAAAACAATTCATGCAAATTTTACAAATCTATAAATCACAAAATTGAATCGAAATATGTTTAATTAACTTTAAAATTTCCCAGAAAAGAAAACATAATTCTCGAAGCCATTACTGTCTATTCTACAAAAAAAGACTTCAAAAAATCTGTATTCATGTTTTAAGCATTTCAGTAGGAACAGAAAACTCTTCATTTGTTTGAAAAATTAAATATCATATATTTTTCAGAAAACCTCAGTCACGTTTAAAACGAGTCCCTCTCTTCGTTCTGCTGAGAGAAGAACTTATTTATGGATGGAAAAAATTCATACAACAAGAATTTGAATTGTGAAATTGATATAAAAGTTATACAGACAACAAATAACACTTTTGCAATAAAATCCCTTCAAACGGCGAAGTCTAAAGATGATGCTCAGCTTTGAATGTAAAAGATACAGAAACCACAAAATTTCTATAATTTTATGTAAATTGATAATACCATTCCTCAATTTTCGTTTTTACATATTGTTTTCTCTGGATTGTAAACAGATCTAACACTCCAAGCTAAGAATATACAATAGAGGATAGCAGAAAAGAAATAAACTCTTTTATTGCATCTTGTTTCATGTAACTTCCATTTTGGTTTATGACAAAAAGCTTTGTTTCTGAACATTCAATTTTAAATGCGCATCATCGTTTCTATTATACGAAAATTTCGGTAGTGAAAACGATAAACACCTTTTACGCTATACAAAGCCAACAACATTCTTTTGTCTGACAAGAGATCATAGAAGCGTTGCCAAGCGTAATAAACATTTAATATTTTGTAATATACAGACCGGAAGACGTTACCAGCTTCGACCTTGGTACATTGTATTTCGATAAACTGATATTCTTTATTTTCTGATCACATGCTGAATGCATCATTCAAAGACAACATTCTCGCATGCATTGCAGCACTTTTCTGTTTTAATTTCCGTTTTTTTTTTTTTGTACTTTAACAGGACGATCCCAAGGATTGCTCTGTAAAATCGTTTTCGTTGGTAGAAATGATTTAAAGCACTTTTGACTTCCACATTGAATCGACAACGCGCTGTCTGCCTGTGCATAATGCGCTATTAAATCAGTTTTGCTGAAGTTATACATCTATGCTTTGTAATTTCTTGCTTTTCGTTAATGTGATTCGTGACTGGAGATTATTGAAATTCCATTTCAATGTTGGCTATATAAAACATATGCCCTGTTTCAAAATTTACGAGCTAAGATAGAGGAATTCTTCATACATTGCATATCTTTATCACGCATATATATTTATAAATACGCATTCAAATTCAATACCAAGAAAAATGTCGAAAATACTTAATGAACATTTTATTCTTTCGATGAAGGGAAATATATTCTTTATCTTAATACTTTTATTAAAAATTATTAATCCTAAATATTAAAACTTCGTTCGTATCTGGATAAAATGTCTCATAACTGAAAAGTTATTAATATTAATTTAAGTTATAGTGTTTATTAATAAATTGAATGATCAAAATTTGCTCGATAGGTTACTTGAGAATATTATTTCAATTCATATAGTTGAATAATCATTTACTCATTTTTCAGCACATAATAATTTGCCAATTTTCCTTTATAAATTGTTGATCATTGATTATGTGTGATAATTTCATGCTTTTCTTAGTAAGCCAAAATCATAAACGGCCTTTTAAAGTAAAATATTTTAATGTTTATTCGGAAATTGAAATGACCAAAAATCCATTACCTTCTGCTTTGAAATTTTTTCCCTCAATTTATGTGACAGAATTTAATTGTAAATTTAGATCAGAAAATCTCAGCAAATCAAAGTATATCTTTTTTGAAATAAGCATCTATTTCGAAATCGAACTATTATCGCAAGTTCTGAGATAGAACTATAATTTTATAAAATTTGCTGACTTAAGAGTATATTTTTATCTTTTCCATTCCATTTAACTTTAAAAAATGAATAGTCTGTTCGCATGATGCATAACGAAGAAGTATCTCTTAGCCTTTTTTTTTGTTGTTAATTTTGTTACTAGGCAACTAGCATTACATCTTCATTGCATGACTAGTTCTGTTTTTTTCTCATAAAAATAAATTTGATAAAAAATAAACTGAAATAAAAAAATATGTGAATGTACTTTTTTTTCAAATGTTGGAAGAAAGAAAAAGAGTTCTACATCACTGCCTTTAATGTTGCCATTTCGAAAGACTGCTAGTAGAAAAATAAATAAAAATGCAATATTTTTTAATTGTAGCGACTCTTCAGTGGAAGCTGTCAAAACATTTTTCATTTCACAAAAGACAAAGAAAAACTGTTTTTCTAAAAAAAATATATTATTTGTTATCAAAGCAAATATTACTCCAATCATTTAAATTCGTTTGGAATACTGATATATTGTTGGAGGACGTTTGTCTTCAATGTCAAGATCGATAGAAAGTCAAGGAAAGACGAATACACAAACGCCTACATTACGCGTCCTACCTAAAAGGGAAAGTGCTATCCATCCAAGGTTGCGAAGTTACATTCGATTTATTTTATAAGTTAGAAAATGATAATATTAGCGACTTTGAATATAGTCAATTGCCAGCTTGAAAAAGGCAGGTGTTTAGGATGTTTGCATATCTCAGCCCATAAAGTTTACTTTTCAAACCAATAAAGTATTAATTTTAAAAAAATCTAAATATCTTTCCAGGTGTTTTAGAAATTTCAACTCTAAGCTCATCATAAACATTAATGATTAATTATGAAATAATCGTGAAGAAATTTGATCTATCGATCGCAACGAAAGATCTACAAAAATGTGCGTCTTAGTCATTAATATGTAGCTTTTTCATTAATCTGTCTTGACTGAGATAAACATATTTCTGAAGTTGCATAGTACATTTGAATTTAGATTGAAAACAGTTACAAAAAATTAAAATAATTTTCCTCCCAAAACAAGAGAAAACATTAAAAAAATCGGGTTTTTTTTTGAAAAAATACAATTATTTTTCTCAGAATTATTTCTCTTAAAAAGGTATAATGGCCAAATCTGATATCAAGAACTAATGTGAATCTATTCTTCTATGTCTTCAAAATGTGATCAAGGTATATCATTTCAATGAGCCATTTATCTCTCCGCATTTTACAAGTTTGGATACTGTTATTTTAATTTCCAGGAAAACTTGTTAAGATTTGATTACATCAATTGCTTTGATATTACTGTATTTGGTGAAAATAAATATTATTCTCTATTATAAAATAGATTAGAATTCTATGTCATTTTTAGAAAGTCATAAAAATCATTCTCTTAAAAATGGCCACATTTTTTTAAAAGTATCTTAATACCAACCGGATATCTTACTGTAGTTAAAACAAGTAATATTCTTTTACATTTCCTAATCAAAACCATTTTAATTCACTAGTCAATAGCACATTTTTATTCAATAACAAATGTTTAAAATGACAAAAAGGCTTGATTTTATATAAGCAAGAATATTGATTTTTAATTCCAGGTAATTAATCTGAAATTTCTTTTAACGATTTTCGGGACTCACCGGAGTAATCTGTATTTATATGCCTTTTTGATTTTATTTTGGATAAAAAGAGTCAAGGAGGGTTTAGTTTACACGGTCTGAATGCATATGAATAATGAATAAATAACTTAATAATTAATTTGTTAGCAATTATTTAATTAATATAGAATAAATGAATGGTTTTAGATGTAAAGCATTTATAAATTGTTTATCCAATTTACATTTCTTTACTAAATAATAATAATTTGAGCCTAAAAGGACAAAAATATTTAAACTGAAAAGATGAATGATGGAAAGCACGATTAAACATGTTTTCACTCATTTCACAGCAACATTTTTTATAAATGACGCAGATATTTATAGTATCTTAGCAATTTGATTGAATGACACTTAATGTTCCAACAAAACACGATTTCTTTTTTCAAATTTATGAATCAATAAAAATATTTAAAAAGAAACAAAAAAATTAGATGAATGGAAATTATACCACAGCTTGATGTCTATTCTATTTCTACGAAAGAGTTTGGAGATAATTGATGAAAAAAATTACAATGTAGTTAAGTTTCTATTTTTATCATCTAAAAGAGATATTGCTGCCATTTTACAGTTGCAGAGAATTATTATCGAAAAGAAAACAACAATTTTTCATATTAAACTAAGCGCAGATGAACAAAAATTTCATGAAATTTTTTTTTCTACGAAAGCCTATTTTCTAGTGTTTAATAAATAATATAATGATTGTATGATAAAAGAACTATAGACAAAAACTGCAAAACACACATTTATTTAACTATTAAAACATAAACGTTCCTTAAACTCTATGAGTAAACATTTTGATTTATTTGTGGATATTAAGGTCATAAATATATTCTATAACAAAACAACAATTTAAATGAGTGCATATCTAGCATTTTAATATAAATAATAATGCTAAAGGAAAATATGTCACGTTGTTTTCCATGCAAGAAAGCTGTTCTAAGAAACATAACTCAAGGTACGTGTAACATTTGCTCGTAGGGTAATTGGTTATGAATTTGGATGTGAATAATAAAAATCAAAATTATTATAGCTTTAAAAAACTAGATATATATAAAAGCAATAAATTTAAGCAAACTTCATTTCAAAATCTGATTTTTTTTTTGAAATTTCTATTTATATAAGAGAAATTATATATGAAAAGGGAATAAATTTATATAATTATTTATGTAGGCAAAAATGAATTTTGAGCATTTATAACATTTAAAAAATAAAAAAAGCAATAAAACTTAACGAAAATATCGTAGGTAGTTTCAAACATAAAAAACAACGCTGATGAAAAGAAATTACGTCACAATCTAAAACGTAATTATTATTTAATTAATTTTTAAAGAAAATATTCACCTTAAAATAAGAACTCAAGATTAAAGAAATGGAATTTTTTCCCCAACATTTATAAACTAAGAAAATGCTTTAAGAACAATATATTTTTGACAAAAAAACATGCAAAATGGTACTTAAATTGAATGATTTAGTGATTTCACTAAAATTTATTTCAGTCAAAAAATAATTTCGATAAGTAAAAATATCAAGGAATTTTTATAGATCAAATAATATGGCTAGTATCTTTATAAAGTGTTAAGGTCAGTCAGAAACATTTAAATGTAGGCATAGAATTGGGATTGGGAATATTAAACTTTGCACTAGAAAAATTAATTTCACATGAGACAATAATTCCACTCAATTTCTACACATTTGAAAGCTAAAAACTAAAAGCAAATTTACTTACTTATTACATCGATAAATATTTTGCAGTTAATCCTAGCGACCGAAGAACAAATATTCCTATTTGTAAAAATCAAATAATGTTAAATAGAGGAGAAGGAATTGAAAAATCTTTAAGGAAAATTTGCATAAGCCATGTAAATCTGCCGACACCTATAGATTACACACATAAACTTTCTGCTAACTCATAAACTGGCACAAATGGCTAGGAATTTGCGAACTCGATTTTGTTGATATAAGTGGGATTAAAGCCGGAAAGACCGAAACCCTAACAGGAAATGGTGCTTCCCATCGTACAGGTGTAACATTAACCGCGACTTTTTTTTTTTTCTGAGCGAAGGTCAAACAGTTGAAAATGCGATGATCATACATACGCAACATACGAACACACACCACCAACAGTTCACGGCAACTCATCACGCCTACTTTCTATCGTCCCACATTCGTCAACAATCTAGAAACATGCCTATTTTAAAGTATTCGGGTAGTAGCGTCTTTCAATAGTAGCTTTACTAACCGAATTATACTCAATGTCAGATTTTTCAAATATTAGTTCAAATTAGGACCTATTGACTCTGTCAATAGGCCCAAATACTAAATGAAAAGATAAAATAATCAGGAAATATCTTGTCATTAAGAAGTTCTACAAATGTCGGAGATGTTTAATTTGAATGAAGACGTGCCTTCGTTATAATCATCACATATAACACAGTAATAGCACTTTCGTCATAGTCCATTATAAATTGCTCTACTCTTTCTAGGTATTGTAGTGACTCCCAAATAAATTTTTGATATGGCAGTGTTTTTAAGACATCAAAAACAGAGTTTGTGTGGATAATTTAACTAAGTTGTATTCTCCGAATTTCACAAAAATATTGGGATTTTTTTTTCGATCAAAATTTTGATAAGGAATCTATTTATTTTTAAACAGAAAAAAAAATTGAGTCCATGATACGTTAAATATAATTCAAATTTAGTTACAAGTTTTATTTAGATATTAAATTTTTCGTTCTAGTACGATTTTAAAAAACAATTTTTTAATTCCTTTAAGATAATCTTATTATGTGATCTCTTTTAACTTCATTGTTTGTAGCATAAAATCGCTTTATTATAGCAATCTCAGAAGCAAATTCTGCCTTTTAATTTTTTTTTTTTTTGCTTCAAAGGAATACTCAACCATGCAAACTCTTCTGGTTCTTCGTGAAAATGAAAAAAACTGGTGTCTATTTATTTATTTATTTCAAAGTTAATATTGGATATTAGCAGTTAGTTCATATTGGATATTTCTATTAATTTTCATAGATATTTATATCGGATATTAGAAGTATTTTTATTAATTTTCATAGATATTTATATAAAATATTAGCAGAAATTTTATTAATTCTCATCGATATTTTTCGCCTCTCATTTCTTTCTTTAAAGATTTTTAATATGATTTCTTTAAAGAATTACAAACATAAAATTCGAGAATGTTTAAGCAAAATCTTATAAAAAAGGATAATTTAACTTTTTTGGATTCAAATTCTATTATATTGGAATATTTCATTTTCAAAGCAAAATATTTTGATCAATTTTTGATAGATTCAATAAAAAATCAACTTCTTGGTTATACACTAAGGAAAAAATATTTAGTTTTATTTATGAGTTAAAAGGAATAAACAAAAGGTTTCATACCTTAAAATGACAGGTAATATTAAAATTATTCTATAAATTACTATTTTTAGATGATTTCCGTTTTTTAAACCATACGTAATGCTATTTAATATAAACGAGTTTTGTAGCATTGCATTACGTTATCTATTAATCTCCAATTTTGCAAATAGCATTATTGCACTGATTATTTATGCATTCCAAATTTAAAAAAATAATTGTACTTTGTATTTAAATTAGAAATTAAGTAAATGTTTCTTATGTCACAAAAAAGATTATTTGGTAATTCAGCTCTCTTTAATGATGATATTTTGACATTTCTTTTATGTGCATTGAAGCATAGTATTAAAAATAAGGATTGTATTGAGAAAATCAAAATACTGGTTTCTGCATCTATTCATCATCAAAACAGTGATTTTCTTTCATCATCAAAGTTTCTTAAAGCTAAAATGACAACATTGATTTAGAAATATTTCTAGTGATAGAAATTTCCTTTCATTAATGAAAAACCGCAGAATCATTAATGAAAGAACATTTCAATTAATAAAATGGCTTTTGTTACCTACTCAATAGTATTCTTATTTGATTAAAAATATTATTTTATGAAATGAAAGATAAACAGGAGTTCTGACGTTTTTACTCTCTTCTTTTATATCTAATGAATTAAAGCTGTATATAAATGTAATAATTTAAATATTTTCCTGTAATCAATCATTTTACTTTATTTATTTTTTCTGTTAAAAGAGATGTTTACAAGAAATTACGCCTTAGTATCGTAAACTGTAAAGGAAGAAATAATTATGAATGCCTTATTTAGTAATGTTCTAAAGATTAGCAAAAAGTAATTGAAGAATAATTACTTTAAAACATTTCGAAATCAAATAGCGTTCTAACAACCTGAAGGTAAAAGATAGCATTGAGAGCGTAATGTTGTAAGTTACACGACAGTACAGTTATTATAAGTATTATTATTATTGAAATTGCACATCCTTTGCTTTGAGTGAATTTCTTATTTATCAGTGGATTAAAAAGTTTTTTTAAAAAAAGTTCTCCTTATTTTGAATCTTGATCAAAAAAATTTAGGAGAAAATTCACAATGTTTAATCGTAATAAGATGAGACCTCATCTAGGAACAAATGATGAAACTGAAAAATCTCTGGAAACCCGAATTGCATCTATTTGAAAAGCAGTTGATTGACACAAGTTTTTATATGCTATATTTCGAACAAATAAGAAACCACAGAAGAATAATTAGAAAAAATTCTTGATAAAACTGCAAGTAATTCTATTCTGAAAATTCGTTTCGTTGCATTTTGTAAAAATTTTATCTGCAAGTGTTTTCATATTTGAGTGAAATTAAATAAAAATAATTTTTAAAATCATTTATTATATTTAATTTTTCCCATACTGCACAAAGCAATTATAGCGATTTTTCATTTCGATGAAGGTTTACAATTTTAAAAAATCTTTTTATTAAAATCTTAATCTTAATAATAATTTAATCTTTTTTAAGTTGGTAAGAAAATTCATTTCGAATGATTTTACTGTAGTTGAAGATTTTGTATTTTTCCAGTAACATGAGAGAGAAAAACGAATGAAAATTTGAGTTTTTTTTCTTCTTTTCTTTAAATAATCTTTGGAAACAGGTTACTGTAAAAGGCAAAATAGTAAGGATTTGTAAAAATTCAAGCAAATTGCTCTAAACGGAAATGCATAAAAGCTTATACTATCCCTTTAATAAAAAGCAGTTCTTTTTCATGATAAGCATGATAATTAAAATCATAACTGAAATATTTTAAATGGTTTAAGCATTTACATTTTTTTTCGTTTTTTTCGTTTTTTTTATTGGGTTTATTAGAAACATTTCTTAAACTTTTTTAGATAGGAAAGATTTTTTAAAAAAGATATGGAATAAAGTTTCAATTGCAGAATTTCACTTATATTTTACTTTGTTTCCTTATGAAAAATATTTTTGCATAACTAGGGGAATAAGTTATTAATTGTGTTGGATACCGAACATTGATATATGTGAAAATATTTAAAAACATTAGATAAATCAGACTTAATATACCATGTAAAAAGGTGTTTGAAAATTCTTCCACTCTTCCTAATTTTATCCTGATGCATAAGGAAAAAATTGCAAGCTAGGAAAATATTTCTCTACACTTTTTCAATATTTTTTTAGTATAAAACTGTTAAAAATTGTTTTACTTCTTGCAATCATTGATAAATAATCGGATCTTGTGTTGAGTTTAATTAATTTAATGTCCCATTTTGAAATAAAATGAGAGTTCTCTAGGGTTGGATCTTGTAATTTTTAATCGTGCTCACGACACTTGTTTGACACAATTTTTGAACTCCCGCATCATAATCGTCTTTTTAAAAAGAAAATTAATATGACATATTGAGCAAATTATATCAAACAATTTTTTGTTGTTTCGGACTGGAATATTTTATATATAATACAAATTTCAATATAAATATCTACATTCTCAAAGATTTTTATTTAATATATCTTTATACTTTTAATTTTTTTCGCCATTTTTATCTGATATAATGTTAAACTTATTTTCATTTGAAAGATACATAAAAATATTTAAGATTTTAATTTATTTGAGAGCTTTAACTGAGAGTGAAAGAACCAAATTCATACAGAAAATACAAAATTCTATATTGTATTTATTGTTCAATCACTAATCATTTCAGTAAATCAAGAATTTTTTTTAAAAACATCATAAAAGCAAATCACAAACTAAATGCTAAATAATATTTTATAAAACTATGCATTTTTTTCTAATTTGCTAAAGTTCATTTTTCCACGAAAGAATCTAAACCAAATAGAAAATACCAGTAAAATTTTTATTAAATACAGGCTTCCCCTCTTAATTATTTTGCACCTTAGTCTGTCTATTCGCTATTTATTATAAAGCTGTTATCTGCGCGAAATCCTTTTTAAAACGAATCGTTAAGCATAAAGAAACTAAGATTATCGATCCAAACTCGGAAGAGCATTATTTAAGCTTTACAAACTTCGATTTTTCATTCCTTGTTACGTAACGCAGAGGTTAACAAGCTCTTTTAAGATATCGTAACTGTTTTTAGAGTGTATTAATTATATTAAATGGCATTATATGAAAAATAAAGTAAAAGTACTCATCTTAACGATCTAGTGTTTTTCTCCATAACGTCTCTTGCATTTTGCCAGGTGAGAATATTTATGTTCTAAAAGTGAACGAAGGGTTCTTTCTTTATAGAAAATGACCTTCTACTTAGCACGCGATTCGGCTATTTTGTAAAGAAGTCACGATATTAGAATTTCAGAAGAGATTTCGATTTGTTTTGCTTTCCACACTGATCAACTTGCGCTAATATCGGAAAAATGTACTTTTCCAAAAAGGAGGAGATAAAGCTGTATTTTTTAATGGGCATGTAAAACTAATTTTGAATGTCGGTGTACTAAGCGAATATAGAAAAAACAATTTTGTGAAAAGGATACAGAATGATATATTTTTTTAAACTCAAGGAATTTTGAAATTTCGGCGTACAAAGCAAATATTTGAAAAATGTAATTCTTGTAAAAAATAAAAAATGCTATTTTTTTAAAAAAAATTAGAGAATCTCAAAATTTCGGCATACGAATCGAATACTGAAAAAAAAAAAAAAAACCACATTTTTTGTGCTTGAGAAAGAATGTTGTATTTTTTTAAATGATGGGAATCTGGAAATTTTGTTACACGGAAATGACAGTCAAAAAAACTTAAATTTTATAAAGGATAAAAAATGCTTTTTTTAAATAGGATATTTTAAAATTTCGGTATACGAGCCGATTAGTGGAAAAGCATAACATTTGAGAGAGAGAGAGAATGATCTATTTTTTACAGGAAGGGAATCGGGAAATTTTTGTACATGAAGTTGATAACGAATTTAAATTTTTAAAGATAAAGAATGCGTCATTTTTTAAAAGCAAGGAAACTTGAAATATCGGCATATAAAGGTAATATTCGAAAAATATAAATTTGTGAGAAGGAGTAATAAGACTAATTTTTCGCTTCCCACATTCTGATCAACTTGTGATAATATCGGAAAAATGTACTTTTCCAAAAAAAAAAAAAAAAAAAAAAAAAAAGAGAGGGAGAGAGAGAGAGAGAGAGAGAGAGAGAGAAAGCTGTATTTTTAGAATGAAATCTTATTAGATTTAGACTTATTTTAGATTAGAATTAGATTTATTTTGGAATTCAATCTGAATAAAAATATTAAATAACTTCCGTTGCTTGACAAATTACCGTTAAATGATTACAATAGTGACTGGAAATTACAAATGATTACAATAGTGACTAATGATTACATAGTAGTTAATGATTACAATAGCGACTGGACTAGTGCGTATTGTTACCTGATCAGAGGGTCGCTAGTCAGAGACTTAGTTTAGTTTAAGAAGAACCATTTATTCAGACCTGGAACATATTACATTGAATGGGGGTTTATAAATGGTCACATAGGTGGGGAGAAAATGAAGAGAATGCCAAATCAGTTGCCAGCTTTGGTTTCTGTCCAAGGCCGAAAATAATGAGATTCATATCTTATATATTGTAGGCTTCAGAATCTAGTATTTATTTCTTTAGGAGGATTTTACCGCACAAAGAGGTGAAACGCTGGTAGTAAAAAGAGCTGTTTTCTGGAGTTCTCTCCTAGGTTAATTTTTTTCCGTTATTGATTTTTCTTATTATTTTTGAGTTTTACTATTTTGTTTCATTCGAAAATGTACAGTGTTTCCATATATTTCTTAGAAAAAATAAATATATCCCCCGCCATCTATCATTTCACCCCCATTTACGGCAATTATTTTCATAAAATCAGAACAGTATGGGCATGTTCAAAAGCGTAGAGTGTTTGCGTATTAGATAATAGATTTCAACTTCAGCATAACTTCGAAATAGAATGGCATTCTAAGTGTCAGTGAATATATATTTGATTTTTGAGATACATCAGCATTTCGTATCTGAAGTTGTATGCTAATTTTTATACTTTTATTGAAGCAAAATTCATATTTTGATAAGATAGATATTAGACTTCATTCTAACACCCAGGTTATCTATGTATAAAAATGAAGAAAAATTTTGGACTTGCATCTTTCAAGCTATCCATTTGATCATCATAAATCAAACACTGTTCGGTAAATCTCTTCCAAAAATTGTGTTTTTGAGAAGCTTCTACCAATTTAAGTCCCCTTTTGAATTGCGTAACTGAATCGCAAATCCTATCAACTTTTTTGGTTTTAGTTACAGTTTTAGAGTAGATTGTATCAGTATGTCGTTTTTGAATATCAACTTCATTCAGAAGTGTTCGATGAGGTTTTTCAGAAAATAAGTTTTTTTTTATTGCTTTTACCTATTTAAAGGTTTTTTCGAATTGCATAACTAAATCAGAAATCCGATCAATTTGCTCTTGCCCTTTTAAGTTTGAGCTAAATTTTATCAATGCACCATTTTTGAATATCAGCTTGCATGTTTTTATGGTAGCACTGATTTGTTTTCACAAATGAAAAAAAATTGAGTTCATTCTTTGGTTTTTGAATATATTTGGAACTATATATTGCAATAGGTAAGTTTTGTGAAGGAAATCAAATTATGAAACTAGACTTTATAGCTTTGCTTTCGGCCTTCTTTAGTTCTAGCTAAATTTTATCGATCTATCATTTTTGAATACCAAGTTATAAGTTTTTTTATTATTTTAGCACTGATTTGTTTCAGCAAATCAAACTTGTCTGTTTCAATTCTTTGGTTTTTGAACATCTTTGAAACTCTATATTGCAGTAGATAAATTGTGCGAAGGAAATTAAATTATGAAACAAGATATTATCAATTTGCTCCAGGCCGTTTTTAGTTTCAGCTAAATAGTAATGTAGATTTTATCCATGTATCATTTTTGAAGTTTTTATGTTAGAATTGATTTGTTTTAACAAGTCAAATTTTCTCTGCGTCAATTCTTTAGTTTTCGAATACCTTTGTTGCTATATATTGCATTAACAGATAAGTTTGAATAAATAAATAAAACCATGAAACAATAGATTATTTTCCAAGGTTAGCTCTTATGATTTATGACTATCCATTTTAGATATGCTTTGCTCAATTTTACGCAATTGTGAAATTTACATTGCTTATTTTTATACAAACGTGATTTTTATAAAATAATTACATTTATGATATAAGTTACAACCTTCTTGTTATTAACACAGAAACACAAAAATTTGATGCACAAAAATCTTCATAAACAGTGGCAAAAATTGCAAATTTTTAATCATTTTTTAAAAACAATTTTACATAATTAATTTTTGAATGTTAAAGATGATTTTAAAGAATTACACGATCAAGGAAATTCATTTAAAATAAGTAAACATGTATGAAAGTTGCAAATTTGCTTTCAATGTATATAAAATACTTGATTACTTGTATACTTGTATATAAAAAACGTATTCAAACTTTTATTTACATTTAGACAAACCAATCTCGATGTCTTTTTGAGGATAATATTTTGCCGAAACTATTTCAAAATAATATTTATTTTCATTCAGAGAGGAGAATATTATTTCAATTCACCAGCAATTCACTTATGACTCACCAGCAATTGTTTAATCCTATTACGTAAACGACTTCGGGCTTTTTTGGGAAATTTCTATTGCGGCAAGAAAGATGTTGTCAAACAAAAACTAAGAATATTATATGACTCGTCAGCAAGTGTTTAATCATTTTATGTACACAACTTCGAGTTTTTGTTAACTTTCTATCTCAGCAATAATCAGTGAAACAGGTTTTTTTTCCTCCTTATTTAATTTATATTCTTTCCTTGGTAAAAGAATCCGTTGTTGATTTCCATTGTAACAGGTATATAAAACTGTTTTAGTTGAAAATTTTGTACAATGTATAGAAATTTTTATGTATGTAAAGAAAAATTTTCTAAAGAAAATTTAAGATATCTGAAAAAAGCTCGATTTATAGAGATTTTCAACACATGGCGGTTCAATTGTATTTCTAGAAAACTTCAGATTTTGGAACTTTCCAAATCTCTAATACTCTTATGCAGAAGAGTGAACCTCATTTATGAAGATATCTATTTGAACGGGAGATCGTTTCTTGGCCGGTGACTAAAAAAGTTTGTCTCGGAAATCAGTTTCAAATACTGATGTTTTATGTAAGTAGTTCAATAAACATTTGGCACGGTAAACACCAGAAAACTTTTAACACACTATTATATTTATCTTTCATAACTCTTTAGATTTTAAAATGAATGAATATTGGTTAAATATCACTGTAATACAGGAAAACGATGTTGAACTCATTTATTTAGAAGTTAGTTCAAGGTAATCTATCTTATAAACTCTTCACAGTTGCAATCTCACTTTTAATGCTTTGCAGTTAAGAGCAAAAGGCAAACATTATGGAAGACAACGTTTAAATAACAATAAAGAATGTCTACTCCTCAGCAAAAATATGTTGGAAATAATATTTTTATATGCAAGAACTTATTAACTTCTGCAAACATTGCTGTTGCAGTTTCATCTTAGAGACGTTTTTCCTTTAAAAGAAAAAAGAAATAAAAAAATCAAGAAATTAAATCTGCATGATAGATGTTAATAACGACTCAGTATGTTTTAATCTCTGTATGTTCTGACAAACAGATCTACAACAGATGACAGAACAGCCTATGTTTGGGCACATTTGAAAAGGTAAAGGATTGAAGACCTCATTCACAGATTTAGAAAATGCAATCCAATTAAAGAATCAAAATAAAAGAAACTCTAAAGGAAAGGAAAAAGACCTAGATTAAAAAAATCTAGAAGGCAACTTCAAATGTGCTAATAAAGAATTATTTTGCATTAATTCTGGAAATTCATTTTTTTTTTTGTTTTCAAGTTACAGTCGAATTTTTGCATAGTTTGGTATTGCCAATATTTAACAGTCTTTCGGTAACAATTATATCAAACTAATATCACCTGTAGCAAAATGTAGTCACAAATCAGTATTCATTTTTTTTATCTAATGCTTTTCCAAACACAGTAGAGCACCAATAATATTCAAGATCCTTTTAGATAGCAAACTGGAACAAGTATCAGCAGTAGAATTCACTTTACAGGTTTGAAGACTGTAAATTCTTTGAAAAATACTTTATTGAAGCCAAATGGGCCTTTTTGACGTATTTTGTAATAATGTCTTCGGCTGTTCAAAGAATTTAAATTCAAACCTGTAAAGTGAATTCTACTGCTGATATTTGTTATTCAGCTATACAAATTTCGCTTATGTTGTAGGAAAGAAGAGCAAAAAAATATTTCAGAGATAGTTAAAGAATAAGACAAAAATTTCCATTGAACACGCATTCCGTCTATCGACTTTTTAGATTTATGTAATTGAAAAAGCAGCCAAATACGAATTTGCAACCTGCATCTTTGAATTTATCCAAACCTCCCATAGTATTATTTAAACAGACAAGAGAAAAAAAATCTAACAGAAATTTTGACTTAGAGCATTAATTTGAATAGGGAACCCATTCCATTTATTGACTTTTAAATGGTGGTATTAACAAATACAGACAGATTCGAATTCGCGCCTTGCTTTCTTAAGAATATCAGAGCCCTTCTTTTTAAAAACACAAAAAGAGGAAAAATTTCCAAATAGTTAGCTTGACAGTATCTTAATAAGCTTCATGAAAGTGCACATTCAGTCTGATGACTTTCAAATAGTGAAAGCACAACATGCTTTAATTTTCGATAGTATTCCTTTTGGTGTTGTTAAAGTTAAGAATTTAAAAAATGTAAATATTTCTCTTATCAAAATTTGATTATACACCAACATAGAAAGAATTTTTAATCTAAAGAATAATGTGACATTTAAGTTTGGTTGCATAACCTTAAAAAAGAAACGCAGTCGAGTGTTTTTTTTCCGGATGTATAGTTTATGATAACTGGCATTATGTTTACTATAATAGGATATAACCATTATTCATAATTGTCAACATTGAGCGTACCTTAGAGCGGTGACCTTTTATCGCGTTTCCGATCGTAATTTTGTGTTTTCAAGGTTTCCATTTCAAAAGAAGTGAAATAACTGGAATGTGTTAATAAGACTCTTTAATTTCGTTCTGTGAAAATAATTTTTTTTTCTTCGCAGAATATTTTATACAATACATGGAATTAAATCATCCGTCAGGAATGGAACAATAGATAAGAGCACATCAATGGAAAGTGAATGATAAAAATCATAAATAAATAGTTTCTGTTTTCTAAATGATCAACCTCGCATAAAAACTAGCGGTTCCATTGTTAGAGTTACGTTATTTGTTGAAAAGAACATTATTTTTTTAAGTCACTCCAGTTCAGGTCACTTCACTTTTTATAATAATTCGTTTGTAAAAGCAATGCAAGCAGATATATCTCTTATCTTATTATCTCTTTAGCAAATTTGAGTAAAATTAAAAAATCATAATAAACTTTGTGAGTTGAAGGGAAGAATAGCAATCGTTTTTGATTATAGAAAACATTTGAAAAAAATTGAATCTATTGTGAGTAAAAGGGATGAATAGTAACCATCTTTTATTATAGAAAACTTTTGAAAAAAATTTAATTTATTGTTAATAAAAAGGAAGAATAGCAATCATCTTTGATTCATAAGAAGCTTTTGAAAAAAATTAAATCTACCTAGATTAAATTTATAAGATTTTTAATAAAAAGTGAATTATAATAAATAAATTGTCTTTCTTTCTCTAGATCAAACTTTCAAACACTGCAAACATCTTTTTAGAAATCGATTCTATAGCAACTCAATTCATCCTCTGGAGATGGAATTTTTTCAGAAAAGAATTATACTAGTTCTTTATGAAGAAGGTTTTTATGGAAAAAACTAAATTTTAATGAAGGAAAAAGGAACCATTTATCATTAAATATAAACTTTTTTTAATGCAAAGCTTGATGAAAATTTTAAGACTTTATGACATTTTTGGAAATTGTGCAAAAATACTTTCAAGATTTTGCCTCGACCCACCAAAAATTGATTGATGGCCTTACAGTTTTAGAAGTCCTGTTCTAGATGATTATACCGCTCTAAAGAAGTGATTTTTCCCCCCTTTCCTCTTCTTTTTTCTTTTTTTAAGTTAACCCAATTCCTCTTAGTTTTGCTTCTTCTTAGATAATAATTTTTCAGTAGATGCACCAAAGAGTAGGAAAATGTAGAAATTATAATTATCCTTTGAATAAATTATGAAGATAATTGTTTAAAAATATGAAAGAAATTTTAAAGATGTTTTTAAATATCGATGCTGTTTGATTTTAAAAGAATATTTTTAGGTCTTCCTCATGAAGATTTAAATATTTTTATTCAATAAGAACAAAATATAAACCGTGAATTTTTGGACTTATCTAGGCAAAAGCCCCAAAATCACCGAATCGAAAGTAAAGCAGTTAGAATAAAATTTAAGTAAGTTTTCCTAATATCATTGCTGATGTCATTGATTCAATATTTCTGCACAATTTCTATTTGTTACAGGTATGATCATAAAAAAAATCACATCCTAAAGTTCACAGTAGCAGAAAACAATTTATATGTATAGGCTATTTAATTTCGTTTTAAACAAATCTATTTATTTATTTGTTATTTTTTTCCCTCAAATGTTTTCAAGTATTACAAAATAATAATATATCGCAATGCAGAAATAATTAATTCTGTTTTGGCCACTGATGCAAATTGCGTTACCAAGATTTTCTTTTTGAATTTTATTATAGAAGATTTTAAATTACGTTTTCAATTTTCAAAACTATAACTAGAAGAAAGTTGGAACCATATCTTGTTCAGAGAGGGTAGAAATATTTAACTTCAGTTGGAAATTGAAGGGAGTTTCCTTTTTCTCAGGTATCATAACATTTCAAATAATTTATATAGAGTATATTATCTTCACGATAATATAAAAAATATTATCTTCATGAATTAAAGAAAATTCTGTGAGATCACTGAGTGAAGTTAAAAAAACTTATAGTATGCTATTATTTCTTGAATTATGTTTCTAAAAATGAAAGATATACCACTTCAATTTATATGAAGGCTATTAAAAGGAAAAAATCATTCTACGAAAGAGCTAAGACCTGATTTTCCAAATGACAATCGGTCTCAATGAAGAAATTTCATTTCACGTCGCAATCACACGACAAACTTAACTGTTCAAACCATCTGATATTTAACCGACCGTTTTCATAGCATTTTTCTTATTGAACGATGCGCAACAGCTACCAAAATTAAATAATCTCAGCGCATTTGATAGGTGTCACATAAGCATGTCATTTCTCTGTTTATAATACATTTGGGGGGGGGGGGAGAGAAGTAGAAGCATAAATAAGCCGGCAAGCAAGTGTCGTAAGTTATGAGTCCGAGCAATCTCCATTTCAGTGACGGATTGTATAGAGTTCAGCAGTCGACCACAACAAATCCTGTTGATATTGCTATGTTCAGTGGTGGCGGTGTGGTCGGCTATATGCAAGAAGAAGAAGGATCGAGTACAAATGGGGTTTAGCCGTGATCTTTGAATATGTTCGATGTTTCCAGTCTGACAATTAGGTTCCCCTCTCCCAATTTGCTCCTATGTTGTGCTGACGATGGTCCTTCGTACCATTCCGAATACCCAGGCAGGCAAGGTTACAGGATGAAAACTCAGCGTCTGATCATAATTTTCTTAAATATTTTCAGATGATTAATGAAACTTAGGTGTGAAAAGTCGCCGAAAAAGTAAGAGGGCTTTCGATTCCATGGATGGTACAGCATTTGTAGCGTGGTTTTATTGGACACATCTCTGATGAAAGGACGTCCATCCTTTATTGGTGCGTAAGCCGATGATGTCAATTTTGTAAAAGACCATAGTATTTATGTTGCTAGGTGACCTAACCATTAAGTGACCAGATTTTCTTGTCAAGATGGAGGATATTGTTTATGGTATGGTCACAATTCTCCTGATGAACGATTAATCATCTCGGTTTCCTTTTAGGAAACTCATCGATATTATTTTATTGGTCCACTCATGAGTGGGATAGTGCATAATTTTAGTAGGATATATGCATAAAATTTAAAAAGAAATCGATGTAAAGAAATATTTTCATTTCATGGTGTGCATGAAATGATTGTTCAATTTATTAAAACAATCAATCTATTATAATGGGCTGGATTAAAATATTTTCCTTACTATTTTTTTCGAAGTTTATCTAACATAAATAAACACTAAAATTTCAAAGTAAGCATGAAATTCGAGTTGTTATAAGAGTTTGTCTTCATCACTTATGATCAGTTCATGTTCATATATTTATTCATGCTCATTCATCATCTTTCTTTAACAACGTAACTTAATTATCCAATTAAAATGAAAGCTAACTGATTTTATTACATAAAACGCATGATTTTGACACTTAACCATCAAACCCTACATATTATGACTTTCATTTCATCAAGTTTTAGCAATAAAAACAGCAAATCGTGCAATACACGATAGGGTCTGCGTTGAAATAATGCCTTTTAAAGTTACCATTTTTGTTTCTACTTTGCGGGACACATAATTGAATATCAATAGTATGATCAAAATTAATCAAATGCGAGCATTTTGAACTCTTTAAGTTTATTTTTTTGTACAATTCAACGAATAATTCAATCTGAATAAATCTTGAGGCTTTTCAAAGAACAAGAATCGTTGAAACTGTCATTATTCAACCATATAATTTGTTTTTGAAAACTCTGTGGAATAATTACATTTTCTTTAGATGGCTAGGCATAAACTCGTACTACCGCATGAACTAGCCGAACACTCTATTCCACTAATGCCTGTTTCAATCAATGGATGGTATGATGATATCTGATGAAAAATCTGAACATATCTGGTTGAATAATCGTAAACTCTTACTCCCCTTTCAACAATTTATGCGGAAAAGCAAAAACAATTAAATAATAGGATGACGATGAAAAATTAAAACATTAATATTTAAGTAAAATAATGAGCAACAACAACAGCAATAAAAAAATATAAAGCAAAAATTAAAAAAAAATTACTTACGGAAAATGAATACATTTTTGTATTCCAATGAAGTGAACTCATACTTAACATACCGTGATACATGCAATATAAGTCAACTCAATTTAACTTTGGAATCTTAGCGCATATTGCTTCAGCAAAAGTACAAAAAATCATAGCGTGCCAAGAGATAAGGCAAATTTATACTTTTTATAAAATTTTGAAATCCTGTGAATTGACTGCTGTGTTATTCTAATCAAGATCCAATATAAAACAAAATATAAGATATTATAGTCTTATATCGTAAATAATAACAGCAAAATCCCACTTTACTAATTTAAAAACACAGCTCAAATACAAATAAAGGAAAAAAAGTAATGAATTTTTTTAAAATTAATAATGAAGTAATTTCTTTCCAAACTATATTGAGATATTTTCAATGTAGGAATAAATAGCGAGCTTGATATTTCCTTTTTAATTTGAATCTAATTCAATGCTTTAACGATTCAACATAAGAAAATGTTTAGGAAGCTTTACTAAGCATGCAATGATAGGTCTTAAGTCGTGAATGCTTTAATGAAACCAACTGTCAATGACATGTTTTCCTAAATGAAAATAAATTTTTCAAAATTCAGTCAGAGTACGTTTTTTCTCTTTGCTAACAATATAACTATATTCATAAAGGAAATAACACAAATCAGATAAGAATGAAAGAGCAACAAAATTTTGCATGTATCAGAAAACCGCACATATTTCGTTATTTCAAACTATTAGAATAATTAAAGGTAAGAAGAATCTTTTGAATTAAAAAAAAAGAATGAAAAGAAGATATAATAGTTAAAGAAACAAATATTAAAACAAGGATCCTTGATACATTCATTAATATTTTACGTAGATTGACCATTTTTAAGATAAATATGTGCACACACACAAAAAACCTAGCATAGAAGAGAAAATATTATAATTCTTAACAATTTAAGAAACATTAAACGAAATAGAAAGTTTATAAATACCATTTAAAATATAGTGCTATTTTTTTTTTTGAGTATAAAAAAGTAAAGCTAAAAGAATCTATAGCTTTCCTTCACTTGCTTTGCTACAATAAAAATAACGTTCTTTCAAAAGTAGCATTTTCAAGAGCATAAATTACAAAAAGAGATAACGCACCTGTTATATGGCAGAAGCAGCGACAGGAGAATCGAAAATGAGCGGCATTCTTAGCCGCGAAATCTCTACATTTGACTGATCGACCAAATACATCATTGCAAGTTCTGGAGCGAGAGTGCGCATGCGTCAGCTAGAGCGGAAGAAACAAAGAGTCGCGTGATGCGAACTAGGTTATTTTGAAACAGTTCATAATTTTCCCCCGCAATCGGTATTTATTTCCATATTTTAATACTTTTACTTCAGAATGTTTATAGAAATTTATTTCAAACAACATTTTAAATATTTTTAAATGGAGGAGATATTTTTTTGAAGATATTGAAAAGTGGAAAAATATAAAACCGAAATTCAAGCGAAATATTGCTCGGGCATTGAAGTGTTTTTACGAACAACTATATTATTAGCATTTTTGTTTCGGTGTGTTTATAATTAATGATTAATATATTAACAGGAAAAACTCATCTAAGATGTTTCAATAGTGTTCAGATGAGCTAACAACAAAAACAACAACAAAAAAAAAGCATAATTTCACTGCTTCCGAAAAATACATAGTTATTTCTAAAAATATCAATTTGGAGCTGATTTACCAACCTTTATTTCCATTCTAGATAATATAAGAATTCAATTTAATAAAATTTCAGTTGTTTTTAAACGGACTAAAAGAAAATGGCTGTTTTTTTGAATAGGAAAAAAAGTAAGTTTGCAAATTCTGAAACTAAAATCAGGTATTATTTCCAGAGCTATTCTTGTTTATTTATGTACGCAGACTGTTGTTGATTAATATGAAAACAGTAAAGTTCTCATAAGATTTCAATCGTTTTATTGTCACACATGTTAACTTGACGCAAAAATGTCAATATTTCATCCCCTAATAACAGATACAAAATCATTTCTTCAGACGGTGTGTTGTTTATTAATGGTATAAAATTACTTTGAATGAGACAGCTAAAATCTTATCTTAATGATTACTGGTAGAATTGATGGCATGTGCATAACATGGCCAAAGAAGGCGTTGTTCGCTAAACGCAGATGCAAAAGTTTTCACCTGTACTATCCCTATCTTTTATGTTATGTTACGAGCCTTGCGAGTTAAAAAGACACGTTAAAGACACAAGCTTGCGAAAAGGAATTAAATGAATGAACTAAAAGCACATACATCTAAATAGAATTTAATAAATTATATAAAAACGGAATTTAGAATTAAATATAGTGGTTTAAAAAGTTATATGAGCATTTTAATATGAAAGGGTTTTTCTTATTTGCATTTGTTTAAAAGTAATTTATTTTTGACAAATAAGGATACCTGTAATACATTCAGGATCTGTTAAAAATCTGTACTTATGGTATAAGAATACTGATAAAATATTTTCATCACTAAGCTGTTAATTACATTAAATTGCGAATTGCTGTATTTAATATGAAATTTTTGATATACTTTCCGATTTATAAATGTTTTAAATGTAAAAAGTTTATATTGATTGTATAAAGAATTGATTATATGATGAATTTGAAATATGACGATATTTAACAAATGCCTGATTTAAACAAATAAATATATATTTTATTATTAAATACCATAAAATATTTTTGAGATTTTGAGCTCGTATTATTTCGTACAATTTTACATCGAATATTACTTTTTTTAAAAATTAAATGAATTTTTACTTACAAAAATCAAATTTTAAAAATAAGTTAAATAAACTTATTGATGGATTTCTTAGTTCGTTTTCAACTTACGGAATCTAATCCAGGAAATGTATCATAGATTGGGGACAGGCGCTTCAATAGCATTTGTATGGCACTAATTCAGTTATTTCCGTATAACAATAACAGTTTCCAATCATTTTGGTAAAAAATTTATTTTGTTACATTTTTATAATTTTAATTAGTAACCTATCATATTTAAAAATTACATGTCTTGAAACTAATATATCCTTTTATTTATAATTAAAATATTTTCTAAGGCAACATAGAGGCGTTTGTTAATCTGATAATTCTACTAATGATTAAAAATTAGCTTGCGAATCAATCTAGACATAATTAAAAAATAATGTATCGCCTCAAACATTCTCACAGTATTTTAGAATACTGGCAATTTTGTCTTCACAACTATTTTTATCAGCTTATCAGCTTTCGTGCTGCAAACAGAAACTGGAACGTTGACAAGTTTTCGAATTCATGTATAGTAATATTTAGGAAGTAATTATCATATAATTTAGGTTTATTATAACTAAAACTTTAACCTGATTTTGCAATATTTTCTACTGAGGTGGTAAAATAACGGATTTCTATCTCAAAAACCTCTATTTTTGTGAAAACAAAATCATTGATATTAGTTGAGTCATATTCTAAAAGATCATTTAGAAATCAGTGAACAATTTTGGGTAATGCTAAAAAAATATAAAATTATCAGCATAAGAAATATTTATGTAACGAACAAGAGAGAGTATTATTGGATATCTTTTACATGCAATATATAAACTACAAGCAAAATAATAAATATTATACAGTTCTTTTTGTTTAGAATAATTGATAAATAATGTTACACAGAAAGATACATATTATCGAAAGAAAATGAAGGCCATAGGAAACCAAGAAATACAGAAGAGTCGAGGTCCCCTCTCCTCATCTGGTAACTAAATGTAATTAAATTGAACTTGCTTTGAAATATGAGTCGTTGTTTCTGCAGTAGAATGAATCTGAAATCATTCTTGAAATTTGATGACATATTTTGGAATGGCATTTGTCATTTTCAGATATTTCTTATTTCAGCTTTCTAAACGTAACGTTCTTCCTTTATGATTAAACAGAATAAGTATAAAGTCTTGCCAGGTTTATCAAAATTTATAGCTCAAAAACTACTGAGCTAAGATATTTGGATCTTTCTGTAAATTGTAAATGCCTTTGTAAAATATGTAATGAAACCAACTATTTCCATGTGTGCACTCTTTGTAGCTTGGAGAATTTCTAGATACCATTCTAGTTGCCACTATAAATTGTTACGTTGCTCCATACTTAGCATACTATCCCAAAATGGTATGGTAAACATATGAAATAAAACCTAAACTCACCTTGGAAAAAAAGTATCTGATTTAATTATATGTAATCACAAATAGCAGAACGGTCTTTCCATCAACTCTATTTTATCAAAATTAAAATTTCATTCTTTCTTAGATGAATGAATTAGCTATATCACTTTTCCAATGATAAAAAAGTTTAAAAACACGACATTACATTGATAAAAAGATTATATTAATATCATCAAAATTTTTTTCAATTATTTCATAATAACGTTTTGTAACTATGGTAAGACTTTATTTCAGATTAACATACGAAGGAATTTTTTAATTTAAAAAGTTTTAACAGTGTTTTAACAATCTAACTGTTAAAGAAAGATTGATTTTGATAGATGTACGTTTAGTTGTGTATTTTATAAAGAATTTTAGCATCTATCAAAAGTTTGCACCTTTTCTTTAAAATTTCCATCAAATCTATGAAGAAAGAGGCAGTTACGCTTTTTTGTAATAATGTACATCTTCTTTCCTCATATTTTTAAAACATTGACAGCAGAGAAATTTAAACATTTTATTTTTAAGAGCTCATTTGAGAATTCATAGAAATTTAATATAATTCATATTCATAGAATAAATTCTATGAATTATTTCCGTTTTTGATGAAAATCATTATATTTTATAAAATCCGCAGTTAAGAGGTATGCAATTTAATTAAAGATTCACTGAATCACAAATTTCATACACTAAGAAAAATGAATTTCTCTAAAAGATTAAAGTCAAAACTGACGAAAATTAAGATAATTTTTGACGTAGTTTATATTAAATGTTTAACTTTAAATAAATATTGAAGTAAAGAAATTCCGAACTGAGAAATAACAAATCTTTCAATCACCGATGTGCTTGATAACACTCTTCTAACTTTGGGTATAGCAAGATTGTTTACGCAATACCTGTAAAATTATTAATTCATCATTAACTTCCTTTTAAAAGGATATTTATTATCTCAATTTAATTTAATGTCTTGTGGGACTTTTTCAAATGATTTTGTGGTGTTCATCAATTCATAGATAATGGGCTGCTGAACTCCTTTTCGCGTAAATTAGAAAAACGAATATTAATGCCTGTTTGAACTTTCGAAATTCTTTCATTACTCGAGTACAGGGTTTCAGACTTATAACCAATCTTAATTCCTTTAAAGAAGAAAAACTGCCCCAGAAAAAAAATAATAATTAAATAATGAATGAAGAATAATTATTTAGAAAGTTTTAGGATGCAGCATTTTTTTTTTTGGCTATTAATGTTGGAGAATTTATTAAAAAAATATCACATGACAAAGCTTGTAAACATAATATTTTCTCATGTGACTCCTCTTGGAGTCGCTCCCTAAAGTTTAAGTAACTTTGCCCTGAAAGAATAAATTTTTAAGATTTACGTTAAAATTATAAACAGCAAAAATTTTTTTAAATTAAATGTTATTTTTTTAAAAAACTTAAAGCTAGTCCATTAACCCTCCGTGCCCCCCCCCCCAAATTCTTCGTATTTATTTTTTTATGAATTATGATAAAGTTTTTCAGTTGAATTTCGTAAGCTTTAAAAAATGTTAAATAATTATAATAATGACTTGTTAACTTTACTTATTTCTAATAAATTGCAGAAGTCGCCAATGGTTTTGTTGACAAAGCGCATTGGCGACATCTGTACTCATACCAGTAATGACCCTGATATTTATGTTCACTGCTTGGTATGTTTAAAATTTTAACAGCATGAATATTTTAACAGCCGTTTAAATGCTTGTTATCTTCTCAAATCCCTATAATTGCAGCTGTCGTGAACAAGCAAATAAATATCATTTGATTACAATCTTTAAACGCTTGACAGCATTTTTTCAAAGAATTTCTCGAGTACTGCCGTGCAATTTGCTTAAGCTTACTTGTTCTTTATGAGATAAATGCAGCATTTCCTCTTTTTTTAAAAGGAAGACGCAATCTTCATTCAAGTATTTTTATACAATGCTCAAAACTACTCATAATGATGGAGATCAGATACATTGGAATAAACTATACTGACGCAGCCTTTTTCTGCGCAGTGAAATGTGGCACTGGGTGTTTTCTTTTAGACAGTCAACGCAGGTACAATGCATAACAAATGAGAATATTCTTGCGTACAACGTAAATCTGAGTCACAAGGTCAGCAACTGCTATTGTATTTGTAGATATTCTTTTTACAATCAAACAGCGTCATGTTTTAAATGCAAGGTAATTAACTCGTTTCTCTGTTTAAAAGCAGTGATGCATATTTTTATCGGATTTTGATCGAAGTCATTAATAGTTTCGGTTCTTATTTCAAAAGAATTCCGAAATAAAAATTTGAAAACAGTTTTGTCAGACGATGTTTAAAGTAATAGCAGCTATGTTATGATTATTTCCTTCAGAAACATCTGTCGCTTTTAACCAGAGGAGTTGAAACTTTGTTTTGTTTTTCCTGACTTTTTATTTCAGCTGGTTGCTATTATTCACAGTAAATTTTCAACAGTATATGAAATAAATAAATAAAATATAAGAACAATATTTAGTATTAACAAATGATGTTCTTTAAATACTTTTTTAATAGTTTAATAATGTGAGCAACATAATATATCTAATCGGTAAGAGTTTTACCTAATATTTAAAAAAAAAATGTTTTAAAAAGACATATTTGAATATGTATATGGATATAGATATAACTGTCTTAGATTAAAAAATTTTGACATTTTCCAAAAATATTAAATACACGATTTTGCTCAATTTCTCAAAGCTGTGAAGAAAATAAATTTAAGACAATTTCCTTTTTAAAATAATTATTGAAATAGATAAATTTAAGAAAAGTGCTATCTCGAAATACTTACGGTCATGATATTTTTAAGGTTATAATAATATTATTAAATTACTAATCTGTGTCATCATTAAGTTGTCGTGATATTATTAAATCGCAAGTGAAAAAATTTGGAAAATAAAATATGACATTTGTAATGAAAAACTAAAGTTTTTGTTTTACAAAATCATCGTTTTCTAGCTGATTCCGAAATTAAGAAAACACGTTACATCATTAAAAACAATAAAATTTGCTATCTGAACCACCTTTCATTTGTTTAAGTCGCAGAAACACCGAAATAGAGAAAGCGAAAATTCATTATACCTGTTAAAATTGTTTTGGATATTTTGAAGAACGTGTCAAAAATTTAATTGACCATTTAATATAATAATTTTTAGCGTATAAGATAATTGAAGATACTGTCAGCTTGGTGGGTTTAGTGTTAATTTAAATTTTTATCTAAAAAGCGTTCTACTGTTTTGAAATGAAAGTTAAGAATACTACTACAGAAACACGTCGAGCTGATTTAGTTCAATAATATTTCCTGTGGATGAGAAAATCTACGTTTACTTGACTGCTTGAGCGATAGTTCTTATTTTGAATTTTCTTTTTCTTTCCAGTAGTTATTGAATAGAAGAAATGTAAAGTGTTATTGAACGTAATAGGATTTTTTCAATAATAAATGATGGATTTTCATCAAATAGCTATGATTTTTGTTTGAACCAGAAGAGATTAGCATTAAGAAAACTAAGGGGAACTAGAGCTATTTTACGCAGTGGGCAATTTCACAAACTATTTTTTGCTGCAAAAAGCGGGGGACCGGGTTTCTAACCCCCTGCCAACATAATGAAAGAGATATGTATTAGAATTACCCCTTCTCCCTTTTGATTTATAGTTTTCATTCGTCTGTTTTCGAATATTGAAAGAAATCGACATTTTTTCCTCTCTTTAAAAAAAAATACAATTCAGGTCTCTAGGTTTTCAAGGTAAGACTTTTTACAAGAAATAATAACAACTTTCATCTGCAAGTTCCAGTGTTTTTTTAATATAATAGATCATTTAAAAAAATAAATTTAGAGAACTTTAACCAGAACAAGACCAGTGAATGAATTCATTTTGTCTAGAGTAATTCTATGCAAGGACAACTGGTGTACGATATTATCCTGTATCAAATTAAGTGCGCAGTTATCTCGTAACAAATATCTTTTACTTTAAATTATATTAGAAATATTAATAAGGGGAAATAATTTAAGAAATGAAACTACATAAATTATGTTCCGGGATTATTCGATATTATCCGAGGTTCTACGGATTAAAAATTAAGACATTAAACCATATCTAAGGTATAATTTAACATTCAGTTTTTGTTACCTGTTGTTTAAATATTCATTATTCTACATGATATTTTAATTACTTGTAATTTCAATAAAATAAAATGAATTTTAATTTCTTTGTCTTAAATTAGTTTAATAATATTTGTTTTAATTTGTTCATTGTTTTAATGAAACAGTGAATTTTGAGCTTCAAAACAGTTTTTTTAAAATACACTTTTGTCTGTAAACAAAGTTTTTATGAAACAGTAATATTTGCATTCTTTACTCACCAAATTTAAGTCAAAAGTCACCTGCGCAGAATTACCCGCCATACAGATAACACCTCGTAAATGAACTTTTTAGAAAAACTGTTTCTTTTTACTTGCAAATATTCATTTGATATGAAATCTCGTCAAATAAAAATGTCATACAGTTGTACTTTCAGCTGAAGAGAAAATATTGTAATTGACGAAATATTCGACCTCGATTTAAGTTGAATATACACATCTTTCTCAGTCCAAAAAAATAAATTTTTTAATCATGTCTGTTTTTCTTGGCAGTGGAAACGATTAATGAGAAATGCATCTAGCTAGACAAATGAAATCTGTTATATAGTTTTAATGCTGAATCAATAAATTTCTATTTAGGGTTTTTTTTTGAATAATTTTCCCCAAAAAGATACCTATCTGGCTGTCTGGCTGTCTTTGTGCATATTATGCCCTAATTCAAAAAGGCAAAAGAGTAAAATTGAATGTATAGTTTTATCATGAGAAATGTAGATGGCTTTTAAAGTTTGGACCAAATTCATTAAAAGGACAACTATTTATCGATATTTTTAATAGTGTGTATGTGCAATCAATAGCTCAAAAATGCAACGGTAAGATAAATGAAATTTGTTTGCAGCCCTGTGAAGACATTTTGATTCAGTTAGTTTACGGGGATATAAAAAAAATTAAAATTTACATTGAAATATAATTAGTTAATAAATATAAAAAGTATGCCTTGTTGTCAGAAATAGTTATTTATAATTTTTGATTATTCATTTTTTTTAATCCCAAAAACACACATACCATATTTCTGTCTATTCTCGTGCACTTATTTGTAACTGTCATAATGCATATTATCAATAAGCCTAGCTGTTATTTAAAAAATAATATTAATTCAAAACTTTTTATTATTATTATAAATCTTACTGATTCTAGTTGCAGGTTTGGAAGTCCTTGTAATGTTGAAATTAAAAATATTATATTTTACTGCAATTTACTTTAAGCATTTTTACCTATTTTATTACGTAACCTACCCAATAAACTGATGAGATAAAAGAGTCTCCAAAAGGTCAAAAGGAAGATATTAAAATTGATACACGTTTTCTTCATTATAATACGAAGCGCATAACGGTATATACTTCCACAACACGCGGAAGTCGAACGGCAGAGGGAGTAGAGTGAACTCTGCCACGAGCTTTGAGAGTTTGTCACCCCCTCCCCAAGTTCCAAATCCGACTGCATACAGGAAATCTGCCAGCTGACTTTCATAAGGGAAACAAAGTTGTATGTTTAAGTATCGAGTGACAAAATTTCAGCTGTTTTCACTTGGGTTTTATATGATGTCGAAATCATTTTATACTGAGGGAGACATTCATTATTTACTCTCGTCTTAATAAATTGCAGTAACGTAAATATTTTTCAAAGTTTTTGTGGTATTCAATCGTATATCATTATATAGACTTTTACATAAAAGTTTTTTTTAAATCTTATTTAAACAGTAGAAGGGCTTTAAATCATAATCAATAATAAAAGTGTTATCTTTTTCTCCTCCGTATAAAACTGCGGACCTTGGGCAAGGTCGTGAAGGTCATGAGTCCTCGGATTTTTATTGCTTGAGTTCCACAAATGAGAGGGTGTGCTTCGTAGCATAGTAAAGAAAAAAGTACTTGATTATTTACATGGAACTAGCAATCAACAACTATGAAATATTAGTCTTTGGCGTGTGATCTTTCGTGGCATACGGTTAATATACAAGCGGCAGGAAATCAGATATGTATTTTGGACGCCTTTTTTCTTCCCTAAATTAAACCCAAAATTTATCAATTTAATTACTAGGCCTCATTCCAAATTACATTTATTTATCATGTTTCTAAGTTTACTTGTATGCGAAAATATACACCAACAGACAGTCAACCTCTTGATGAATTTCATTTCAAATTTAACCCTTAATTGGGGAGATGCTGTCTACGAGACCGCATATAATTTATATTCAAATTAAATTTCCTAATAAATGTATTTGCATGAGAATCTACCAATATATTCTGCAGATATGTATCTTGATATACAGATCAATTAATCATTGAAAAAAGTGAATGCATTGGAACATCCATTTTCTTCTCCAATTGCATGGTAGGATAAATAATATTATTGAAAAAACATTTTACTTTTTAAATCATTTATACCTCTATTTATATGATTTAAAACTATATAATGTAAAATTACATTAAAACTAAATAACGTAAAATTCAACAATTATATGAAAAAAAAAGGACAATAGGTACAATTGACCTTTTTTTTATCGACTGGGTCACACTTTCTAAGTACGATTTCAAGAAAATTTTAAGCATACAGGTTAAAAACTAGTATACAAATAAACTTATAAATACTATATTTATATTTCTCGTTATAATGCTTGCGTTCTGGCATAGGGGTAGCGTGTCTTCCCCGTGACCTAGGCGTCCCGGGTTCGAATCGTGGTTCGGGTATGGTTGTTCTGTGTTCTACGTGTGAGATCCCACAGTAAAAAGGGGTTGTGAAAAAGAATGTGTGAGACACCTTCATTTGAGCTAGAAGTCAGACTTCTGCCTTTTGGGTGCTCAGAGGTTACCCACAGAAGTTACTGCACCCCCTTTCCGTGGAAACACGGACACGACATCATCATTATCTTTTTATAAAGATATATTTAAAACAATTTTTCAAAATACGTTATGACTAGATTTATAACTACTAATTTTGTTTCAGCATTCATATCAAAATCAATCGAGTGTGAACTTTCATCGAAAAAATCTTCTACATAATTATCCTCATCTCGAAAATAACTTTCTGCTTCATTTAAAAGTCTCTTGAGCTCTGCTTCACTAGAAGATCAGTAAATTGGATGATATTTCGAGGACTAAGTTTTAGAGCCATCTGCTAAGTCTTGCACAATACTGGAACGCTAAAAGGGAGGTAAAAAGAAATATTTGGAATATTTTACAAAGTATCCGCTGGAACCTGTTGGAAAAGTACATATGTAATGAAGGTCATGAAACAGGAAGCTACAGGTTCAATCCGTTCAATTGAGCTAAAAATAAATTTAAGGTGACCATCATTAGCAGTCTCACATACCGCATATCCCCAGTTAAGGATTAATGCGCATCTGCACTTTAGATGCTGCATATGTGTACAAAATTTTATTATATAGCTATCGTGTTTTCTTGCATTCGGTCAGCCAGATAGAACAGATTTCATTCAAAATTGGATAGAAATCTACAAATTTCATCTATATACCATTAAGTCCATCTTCCAATTTTTATCTGTCAAACTTAAAGCGTTTTGGAGTTTTTCTGTGCACAGGCAAACAAACGACAAACACAATGATAAATGTGGCGGTGGCGTGGGGGTAAGGTCTTGGTTTCGGAACCGGGGGGTTTCAGGTTCGAGACCCGATTTTACCGGAGAACCATCGTGTAAAGGGGTCTGCTGCATGTTAAATCCGTGAGGCCGAACGTCTTCTCGCTGGTGTGGTGTTGAGAGGGGGGTTGTCAGCTCAGGTATCGTCCTCGTCATCTGACCACAGTTCAAAATTAAAAGGTCAGTCCCAAAATAGCCCTGCTGTTGCTTTACAATGGGGCATTAATATACAGTAAAAGCTCCTTATTCGCGCTTCTTTCATTCGCGTTTTCACTATTCGCGGATTAAAAAAATGTGACCCAATTCCTATATTCGTGGCTAAAAATTTCTTTATTCGTGGATCTAAAAAGTACATACATAATAATAAAAGGATTCCAATAGCTATCCAATCCAATATCCTTTGTAAATGACGTCAAACGGACTAATAAAAAATGTAAAATAGATCTTATTACAACTTTGTCTAAAGTATGTTGTGAAATGCATATTGCAAACATAGCCGAAATCGCGAATGGAATAGGACGAGATGGGTTCGAACAGATAAAATCAAGTGACATTCAGGAATTACGTGAATCGTAAAATGAAGATCTGACTGAAATCGACTTGGAGGAAATGTTAAATTCACAGCCCATTGAAGAAGAGGCTTTAACAAGCACTGGAAACGTGACTTTTAATTTGAAAAATCTTAGTGAAGGTTTAAGAATGACAAATGAGCTTGGCGATTTCTTTATGAACATTGATCCGTCTATGAACCGATGTCTTATTTTTAAGAGGCAAATTGCTAATGCGACTGCTGCGTATAAGTTTGAATTGAAGGAGCTTTTAAAAACTGCAAAGCAAATGACAAAATTCTTCAAACCATTGCCCAAACCTTAAGATAATTAATCAAAAGGTTCAAAAACTTCAATTAAAGTGATTTTTTTATATAAATTTGTTTTTATTTTTATTTTATCACATAGAAACGTATCCCCTATAATCCCGTATAAATTACCATTCCATATTCAAAGCTTCTGTATTCGCGGCATATTTATGAAACCTATACCCCGCGAATAAAGAGCTTTTGCTGTAGCTAAACAAAACAAAAAAATGATAAAAGTGTGTTTGTTGAATGCAAGAAAGTTTGACGCATACAGAATCTTCAATATCTTAATGCCGAATTTTTCGGCAGTTGCAATACGTTCTCTTTGTACACTGCGTATAGTAGAAAATAAAGGTGAAATATTACTTTATTATATAACTTTGTTATTAATATGCAATTTTAATTTATATTCTTATGTTGAGACTTCTGGTTTAAGTTTACAAAGTCGTATCATACTTTTTAAATATTTACACTAATACTCTTTATGATTAACTGAATCTTTAAACATTTTGAATGATTTTGACTATCCATTTTGTTTCATATGCTTTTGATGAGCAAGTATGTTATTATTTCGAGAAATTCTGACTTTCTTATCTTGAAAATAATAGCTTGTAGTACGAGATTTTCTTCCTTCCCAGTGAATTAAAAAATTGGGAGTAAAACTAAACGTTGTTTTATGCATTATTTTATGCCCACATATATGTAAATTTTTATTATTTAACCTTTTTAAAAGCAATAATATAACCTTCTTAAAAGGAATAATTATACAAGTAAAAGTAAGTTTTAAAAATTGCGCACATAACGCTTGGCTACAAACACAACCAGCAAAAAAATAAAATTTTAATTAGATATCAAGCAATAACGGAACCAAAATGCTATAAAAAAATCCTTCAGTATTATTTTTAAAATTTAATTTCAGAAAATTTACTGAATATTTTTGCCATTTTCATAGAACGTGAATACAATCTCTAATCTCTGTTTATTTGAAGAGATAATTAATGACAAAAATGAATTTCTGAAAATTGTTTCATTGATAGATTTCAGGTATGGAGTGACAACACAAACGGGAATCATGTAACTAATTTAATCACCCGTTACATTGACTAAATTGAATG
>JAPMOQ010047785.1:446857-470494 GCA_026543055.1 Argiope trifasciata | reverse complement strand
TCTTACTTTCATTAAATGAGGTCTATCTTATTTTCAGTAACTGTGGTTTTTACCATATATCGAAATCAATTCCCTGATTATGATGAAAAACATTTCAATCATTATGAGCTTCTGAACTATCCCCCAATGAACACTCAAGAATTTAATTACATATTTGTTTAATCTCCTTAGAAAGCTTGTCCCTTTAAATTGGCAGTTTTCTTGACAAAATTAGTTCGGAAGTTATTTTTTCTTTCCTCACACATTAATCAGGTGGTTGAGAACTTCAGCAGGAAGATATCTGAGAGAAACAGCTTACAGCCGCCATTATAAAATATGTTATCTCAAGAGACATTCATAATAAATAAGTCTGCGCTGACTTTAGATCTGAAACTTGAAGTTCTGGTGAAACTCTGGTCGTAAAAATGGTCAATAAATGAATTCAGAAATTTGTTAAAAAGAATTCTAAGCTCTGAAATTTTAAAATTGGGTATTGCATTTAATTAATATTTAATCTTGGCTTCTGAAGTACAATTATAAGAGGCATAGCTAGCAATTTTGCATATAATATTCCAAAAAATATATTTCGCTTGTCCTAAATTTGATCAATGGATTACATTTAAAACTCCATCTTCAATAAAACATCATTATTGTTATGGAAAAATGTAGTATGTCAAATTAGCCAATTTTTTTTATGGCTGCAAAAGGCCATTTATATATGCTTTCAAATAGTTGCATGATATGTGTGATTATTGCATGTTGACGAAAAACGCCATGTTTTGCTAATGGTTTCGGCTTCTTTATCAAAATGTCTTAAGTTTCATTTTTGACAAATGACATTTTGATATTAGATGGTGAAATTTATTCTGTTACTATAATTTTGTAATTACTTCAAAAACGTTGACATTGAATGTTACTACAGGAGGTAAAATGTAATAATGAAAATTACAAAGCATATTTTTGCTGATAAAAAAACATACATTTATTATTTATATTAAACGAATTCGCATATTTATACCATTTTTAAAATATACATAATTTCTGTTATATCAAATTGTTTTAAATTAAATTAGCCAAAATTTTTATGGATGAAAAGTGTTAACATATGCAGAGCATATTTTTGCTGGGAAAAAATGTACATTTATTATTTGCATTAAAGTATTCATGTATTCAAAATATTTTTAAAATATACATAATTATTGTTTTATCAAAATGTCTTAAGCTAAATTAGTAAAGATTTTTTATGGATTCGAAGCATTTACATAGGTTACCTCAGATTTTTGTATGAGATATAAGATAGATGATAGATTTGATATAAGATACATGACATTTATTTTATTATAATATTTTTGCAATCACTTTAAAAATACGGGATGTTGAATGTTACTACAGGAGGTAGAATGTAAACATGAGAATTACAGAGCATATTTATAGCATATCTGCTATTTATGATAAAATTATTCTTATACTGAGGCCATTTTTAAAAATATTTTAATAATGAATTAATTTTTTAGGAGGGAATAATACACAAAAGCTCAACTTCATTGATGATTGATTCTGTAGTTAACGACGAATAAGTGAGAAATCTGTACGAAAGACTCAGATGGACTGATTGAAAGCGACTAAATCTGCCTCAACTTATTTATTACACATTCTGTATGAATTTGACATCACTTTACAATAATGATTCTCTTATTCTTTTAATATCTTTTTTTAAATATTTTGACGCATTTAAATTAAGATCTCATCTGGAAATATCAATGACTCTCGTGGTTGTTACAGAGCATCTCAATCGCTAAAAACCATTCAAATTCTTTGGAACAAAATTCGGAAATTTCTTAATGAATTAATCGCTTTTGATGAGTATAATCTTCATGCAAAAAGTGCAGCATTTTGCTTTATGATGAGTTTATTCGTCAGAATTTGGATTTTGAATTTGTTTGGATTTTTTCTGGAGCAAATGCAATGGTTTTGATTTTGCTGCTCCAAAAAGTGAGTTATAAGTTATTCGTCAGAACTAATAAATAGTGACGATTTGTAGTTTGAATTACAATTTTGGTAAAAATACAAACATATTTGTAAATTTCACGATTTTTAGATATTTGGAGGTGAAGTCGAAATCAAAGGAACAAATAAAAGATTATTAATAATTATTATCAAAAACCCATTCATGATATGAATTGCTTTTTTAAATGTGTCGCTGTGTTGTATTAGTCATCCCAGATGAAATTAGGCAACCATAAATTGTTTTATACTATTCAATAAGTGGCATGCCTGGTTTTAATGTGGATTCTTTCCTGCCATGCTTTGCTTAATACCATTCTCTTACTACAAGTTAAAATACCTAATTAATTTTTTTATGTTTCTTTCCGTTCATACGCAAAAAGCGTATGTTAGTTTTAGTAAATAAATAAATGTGATTATTGACATAAAAAAATAAAAGTTTCTTCATTACAACATAATTTCATATTACACGTACTCTATGTTTGACGAGTATATTCGTCATTGCTAAATTTTTACGACATAACTTAGATTCGCATTTACTGAAGAGATCGAAACAGTTAACTGATTAACTAAGTGTTCTTGTATCTTCAGTTAATAATGCTATTAAATACAGCCCTTGACCATTCGTTTTTTTTGTGGAAACCCCATAGCAAAAGCAGGTTTCAAAATGATTCCCTTCGCAGTCCTTCATTTACAGAAAGCCTTTTAAACCTTATGCCGGCTTGGTGATGAGGACTTCAGATCAGAAAGATCCAGGTTCAAAACCCGATTCAAACGAAACAGCGCCGTGTAAGCATAGTTAGAGGCTTCTAACTCCGTCACACCAAATATCCCATTGATGGTGTGGAAGTTTTGAGAGGGTCAGGTATCTTAATCGATTGCAAATTCAAACTAGCGAGACTCCTCCTAAATTAGCCAAAGTTTTACTCAAAAGTGTGGCGTTGATAAAACTTCGAAATCGTACAAATTTCATTTTTATTTTACTTGTGCATTTTTATTTGATTTGTTTCATATTTGAAACGATGGAATATGATAATGAATTTTTCTATCACATCCATATGAACTAGAAATTTGAACGTACACTTTTGATTTGTTGTGCAAGCATCTTTTCCAAATGATGCAATAATACAGAGTGGTTATAATTAAAGTTTCACTTTTAAATGGTCATAAAATGAAAACTACTGGACCAAATGTTATCAATCTTTGTAACAGTTTAAAGAAGGTCATGAGAGTTTCTTTCCTATCAAAAAAGAAAAAGTTCAAAAACTCACCGCCAAAGGAGAAATGTCGTTGTATGCAGTATTGTTCAGAAAATAGGACATGAAGGAAGACATCTGTACAAAATGTGTAAAATCATTTCTAAAACGTGTTTCAAAACATGTTCAATGAGGAGTCTACCATTTTCTGAAAGCAAATTAAATCGCATTACTGCATTTTCGACAGTAGTCTTAGCATATCAATAGGAATGTTACGCACGAACAGTGTATCGCATCTTTCAGTCCCGCCAAAGTGTTCAGATTATCACAATAAACAGTGTTTTTTGAGATAACATATATTGAGCATACTTTGCAAACACTTCTCAGACATGATTAACCACATTTTAAACCGATGTCTTCATGTCCTATTTTGTTCAACAATATTGCATACAGCGCCATTTATCCCCTTGTGGTAAGATTTGTAAACTTTTTTTGGATTTTAAAAAATTCCCATGTCCTGCTTTAATCTTTTCCTAAGTTTGATAACACTTGATACAGCAGTTTTCCTTTTATGACCATTTCAAAGTGGAACTTTAATTATAACCACACTGTATATTATAATTTGAAAGGAGCTAAGAAATAATTTCGTGTTTATTTACATTTTAATTTAACACAATTAAGAGATGGTTATAGGGATCTAATTTTTATTTCGTGCTATTCGATTAGGCATTGTTTTTCTGAATAATTTTCCCTCATCTTTGAGTATATGGCAAGAATAGTATGTGTGTGCCTAATAATCATATGATCTTTGAGTAGGGCTCTCTGGGAGTTCTGCAATTTAGTCACTCTTTTATTGGTGAATTGAAGTTTTTTTGCCGAAAAAGAAATTTCCACGCTCTTCTTTAAATTATTACCAAGTTTAATAACATTTGGTACAGTAGTTTTCCTTTTGCGACCGTTTCGAAGAGAAACTTTAATCCCCTTGTATTTTAATATTTTTGTAACTGAATTGTTAGTTGAGATATGAATCTAATTAAATTTTGATTCTATCCTAGTGATCTGGTCGTAAATATGAGAAAAAAATGACTTCAAGATTCTTTAATTTTTATTAAAATGATTCATAAATTAGAGATAGAATTTGGAAAATAATTAAAATAAATTTACAATGAAAATAAAATGCATTTTTGAAAATAACTTTAATTAAATTTATTCTATCATACGACTATGGAATACCCTCCCAGTAAAATAATAATTTAAATATTAATAGAAACAAAATGATCCCAAGATTTGTCCGTTAATGATGCTGGAATTACTGCACTGTGAAATAAACAACTGAAACAGGGAGTAAGGAATTAAAAGAAATATGGAACCTAGATATTTTCACATAAAAAAAGGGGAATTATCTGTAGAGGTTCCGAGTGCTAATTAGGGAAGCATTCCTAGCATCCCTCGTAATTACTCTTGTTAACTTTTAAAGCAGGATTATTGCTCATTTATGAGCTGTTATCGGAATTAAGTTCCTTTTAAATAACAAACTAAAATGTTTTTGACCCGGAGTTATTTTTGATGATTTGTTAATACTCTGATAACAAGGAGGATTCGTTAAATAATACTAATGAGATTTGTAAAAAATTGTTGTTCTAGATTTCGCTTTATTAGGGTATACTTATGAAGAGATTTTAAAAAAAAATGAACATTCATATCTCCCAACGAATAATTAAACTGATTTCAGAGGCTTTTGGTAAACAATTTTCCGTTTTCATAAAGATAAGCGGGTAGCATTTATGTCGAAAAATGTGAAGTTAGCAATAATGCAAGATGACATAATTTATTCAATGAAAATGTAAGTTCAAAGTAAACAGAAAGCTAAATGTTGCTGCATCATAGTAAAATAATGCAACCTAAGCGTTTCTCTTCAACCAGAGATTTCCAGAATGATTTCCATGAGATTATTAAATTTTTATTTATAAAATTAGAAGAGGCGTTTTGCACAAAAATATAAAAATTTTATTTTGAAAATGTAGAGGATATGAGCTCAATTAAATTACAAAGCTTAAATTTTAAAATATTATATTAATTACTGATTTTTAAAACCTTAATTGAGTTCCAGAGCATCAGTTCTTTTTTTTTCCATAGTTTTATATATGACTTGTTTCATATTCGTGAAGATGGAACTCTGTGAGCTGTCTTTTCCTTTCTTCCTATTGTGTTTCCATGGCTTATTTTATTACTTTCTGAAATTAATTATTAATTAGTTAATTACTTGAATGAAATGTGCAGGGGTTTCGAAATTTTGTTCAATTAAGGGTCTTTGATGGTAACACACTATTTTATTAGTTTCTGAACTTAATTATTAGACAGTACTTTAATTAAATAAAATTTCAATTTAATGTGAGTGATACCACATGGTGATAAACACGAGAAAATTCATTCCAACATATTTATATTATTATAATTAATTCTGAATTTAAAACTAAAGAAAATAGAAAACAATTAAATTGAAAAAAAAATCTGCCTCCAGCATGCTGATAAATGTATGTTTTAAAAACGAATTTTTTGTGTTTAAAACTTTATTTAATACAGACATATTTTTTGAAGCCGTTAGTATCATTTTTAGGACTACTGAATTGGGAGAAAAGGTATACCACACAGTTATGCAGACAGTTAAACTATAGAATGAATACTGTAATATAGCACATTGCTTCGAAAAATACGTTAAATCAAGTTCATTCATGATTTTTTCATTTAAATGACCAGATCATATGTAATATTCATTTGTTATCAGTATTTGCATTCGTATCTAAATATTTTCTCCGAAAAATAAACAAATCACTATTTAACAAAAACAAATAAAACAAGCCTGCTGAGAGAAGCTCGGTCTTCCAGATATTTTATTATTTAAGGGAAAGATGATTGTCAAGTTTTCAAAGGTGCAAAAGTGAATAAAATATTCATTTAAACAGAAACTAACCGAAATGTTACCAGTTTTCAGTTATCAGTTTGGAGTAAATTATTCCACAAAAAATAACTCTATGCTACTTTAAAATTCGAAATTTTACCTTTTACAGGATGATAATTTCCTTTCCATACAATTTTTCTTTCAATTTTTATTAATTGTTCAAAATTTAATAAATAATTGAATTGATGCAGATGATTTTGAAATAAACAAATTTATATATATTCTTTTGCTAGACAGCAGTGGGACTCTAACATTACTCTATTTTTTCCAAAAAAATTCTGTTTTATTCCTTTAAATATCCTTTAGAAATGCTTATCATAGATTCTAAAAAATATATAAAGTTTAATTATTAAATATAAATTTTCAGATAATGGAGTAAATTCACGTATAATCTTTTATATAAAATAAGCTTCTGCATTAAAAACAAGTTACTTAAAAATGTTTATTTACCGAGGCTTTAGATTTCCAGCGAATGCTAATATTTGACGGATTCTTATTTCTTCGAATACGATGTATAATTAAAATTTCGCTCTCGAATACTAAAGTATAAAAAAGTTTTTATGACAGAGTTTTGTGACAATTAATTAAACCGCAAGCTTTCCATTATTAAAAAACGATAATTCCATCCTATGTGGATGCTGGCTATTTCGGCTAATGCTATTATAAGAATAAAATATAAAATCAAAAATAAATCCTATAATCCTTTCACTGGTTTGATTTTTGAGCTAATTGGGTAGGAAAATATGTTGTTAGGGGCAGCTCAAAAATAAGAAGATTAATCGGGTGCTCGGAAAGGGGGGGGGGGTATTACAAAAGAAAAAAAAAAGAACCCACTGCATTGAATGAATAATTTTTTGTTTCATTTTACAGTAATGTCTATTAAACTATAATTGTTCTGATGAATGATTATTAAACAAACATCGCCGTATCTTAAAAGCCAAAATATGTTTGCTTTTTCAGTTTCCACTGATTAAAATCAGTCAATTTCCAACATTTATGGGTAATTCTTGACAATTGATAGGAGTTTTAAACGTCCCATCCTGTATTATTACCTCTAAAATAGTTAGCTCTTGACAGTTTTATATCCTTATCGCGGAAGATCTACTTTACGATTTCGGGCAACGTTATCTCCGAAATTACCTATTATAGCCGACGAACATTGTTTCCGTTTCAAGCTGCTGCGTTCAACAGATAGAACGAAAGAGCCTGCATCATCTTTTTAATTTCTGAAGTTTGGGGAAAATGCGTCAATTTACGTTTGTGATTCACTAGTTTAAGCACATTTCATATTTTATCTTTGTTCTTAGTTTCAGGTATTTTCTTACACTCCAAATTGGGGAAGGTGTTGCATATTAGGGTAATTTTAATTTTTAAAAAAAAACTTAGGTAAAGTTTAAAATTGTACAATTCAAACTTTATTTAAGCCTAATATATCAGATCGGATGGCATAATTTTTAAATTGATGATATCTAATTTAATAGAGCATCATTAAAGTGCAAAAATATTTATTTTATAAATTTATTAATTACTATAATAATTATTATTGCAGAGCTATTTTGGGTTTTTTATAGATCTACAGAAATCATCAATTTTTTACATTCTCATATATGTAATATAGAAAAAGTGTTGTAATAATCAAAAAATTTTAACTCGAGATTTCGATGATTATCTTCCATGAGTTCTTCGAACTCATGGAAGATAATTATGGAACTTTTTTTGGAAAAAGTAAGTTTGTGACAAAGATAGCTTTAAAACGCTTTGAGCTAGACGGATGAAATTTGGTGAACGTTATTTGTACTAGATTTGGGGATTTTTATCAAATTTTGAGCTACATCTGTTCAGAGAAAAAATGTTTATCCGACTGTTGCATATAAGTTTGCTTATTAATAAAACAAAGCGAGCTAGATGGATAAAATTCGGTACACAGAGTTAACATCTATAGTTTAGATGTCCGTCAATATTTGAGCCAAATCCAACATAGGGTGCCAGTAACATGTAAGCAAAATTATTTAAAAATGCAACGATCGAAACTCATCAAATCTGGTATGTAATTTTTTGACTACAAGTGTAGTTTTGGGTCAGATTTTTGTTTAATTTGGTCAGGAAAAACTTGCCTTAAACAAAAATTCAATTTTTGGATAATATTTACCTCATGAACGATAACAATATACGATAATAATCCCCAAACCACCATGAATGATAATAATCACAAAAAAAAAAAAACTCCTTAAGGATCACACTAAAAATGTCAAATTTACTTTAAAGGTTAATATTCGGTAGCACTAATTTCATAGAAGGCGTTTTTGATATGACACTTTTATTACAGAGTATGCAAGACAGTTTGGGGGTGATATTCCTTCAAGTTTCTTTCCTCAACAAAATTATCTAATAAATTATACAACACGCCAAATTAAACACATACTGGATCAGCTGACATGTCTTGATACCATATGGGATATTTCATGTAAACCTGATGTACCTTGGAATATCCTGAAGTATAACATGACAACTACAGAAAAATACAATAATGCATTTTAATGGAAGAAATAGTGTAAAATATTGATAAAAGTTAATTGCACAGTAGAATTAGCATTAAGCATATTCCAAAAATAATTTTTGACATTCACAATAGAATTAAATTGAAATAACTGCAGTAAAAACATAGAAGTTTTTAACTTTCTTAATAACAAAAATATGCGAGAACAACACCAGGCTTCATGAGCTGCATTTAGCGATTAGACGTACAATTGCAATATGCCAGTTGATCTCTAGCTCATTAAACGTCTGTAGAATTCACTTTTTCCCACTCTAAAACTTTCTCATGTCACAACCTCCTTTCCTTTACAAAGAGAAATTATCAAAATATACTATATCAAAATTTTATAGAATCGCCAGATTTTAGACGTTCGTGAGTCCTGAAAATATCGCATCCTATTTTTGGGATTATGCTTCTCTGTCAATGTAAACCCAAAAAAAGAAAAGAATTAGAAAATTAAAATTTAATATATGACGTTTCACACCAATATTTGGGACTCTGCCAAGTCAAGGAAGAAATTTGACAAAGGTAATCTTCCAAGGACAGGTAAATGTGACGATTGAACCAATGGAAATGGTCTCATCAAAACTTTCTTTCATACTTTATAATAAAGGTATACTCATCTAATCTCATAATAAAAACTATAGACATACAATAAGACTATGAACGACACTAGTAATTTGATTTGTACTCTCCGAATCCCGCACATGAGACCTTTGTACATCGTATTGTATCGAGTAAGCATTTTAAATGCTTTTTTCCCCTAACGAATTCAAACCATAATTTGACACAGAACGACAATTTTAGTAAGAAAATCACATCCAATTTCTTTTATCTAAATCATTTTCGTTTTGAATTTTCGCATTGATATGCATTAAAATATGCAGAGCGACAGCCAGCCAACTGTTCAGTGTATATGATTTAAAATATGAAGATCTACATTAACGTGCATGAGAGTTTTGTGCTTTGAAGTAGGTAACACAACATTTTGAAAAGATAATGTATCTTTTAAAAATAGTTTTAAATTTTGAAGAATTTATTAATATGGTCTGAAACATATAGAAAAGTCAATAAAAGATACATAAAAAGTAAAACGTGCCGCCATTAAAGAAAAAAAAATTGTCGAAAAAAAAATTACACTTTTAGTTTTCCTGAAAAAAGGATGTTAATCTTATAGAGAAAAAACGCTTAATGCCTAGTATTATTTGTATAGGACACATATAGCATTAACTTTGTAGCAATCTCTTTGCATCTATTCTACTTTTAATTTAGTAATTTAATTTATAGTATTTCATTATAATAAAGGTTGAATGAAAATATAATTATAATCAAATGTAATTATAATTTAACATCTAATTTAAATCAAAATTAATTTCCAAACTTTTATCTTAATTTATCCCATATTAACTTCATTCTAAAATATTCTCTTATTTCTTGATACGATTCCACTTTTTCTATTTAATTAATTCAAGAGAAGCTTTGAAAAATGCTGAATAGGCTAAAATCCAAAACCGTTTCCACGCTGTGAGTGAAATGATAAAAAGGCTGACCTACACGAATACTTCAAAAAATATCTCTGTTCCCCTTGCCTCTTTCGGCATGTGAGCCAGAAATCCCTATGAAAATCTTTATAATATATTAGTACTGTAAACAATATTTTCCCCATCAAAGCATGGTATAAAAAACGGGGGTAAATTACCTTCTCTTCTTTTCCATCACTTCTGCTTGACCGCGCTGCCTGTAAATACGCCTGTTTTTCTTCGGAGATGGAATAAAGTGAGCTTTAAAATGAAAAATCTCATATCTTCTTCAATGTCTTCGAGCCTGCTTTCTGCTTCCTCAATTTTAAATTATATACATATACAGGATGGCGTTATATATAACATAAAATAATGCCATCCTGTGCCCCCGGTGCCTATAACACTAAGCTATCTAACCAGTTGGATGGGCACAGAATGAAAGGAAGGGGAAAAAAGAAAGAAAGAAAAATTTAAAGAAAGAAGGAGGCGACAAACCATCCAGGTATCTCCAGAGAGAATCCCATTGGTGTCAAATCCTGCACGACTGTATTCAATTTTAAGTGAAGTAATAAATAGATGGAGGGAATAATAATACTTAAACAAATCGTGACTATGGGTTAAACTTAAAAGGAAATGAGAATACAACCTAAAAGGAAAAGATTGATAAATTACTTCGAGAACATCTATGTGACATGTATCTGCAAATAAACAATCACTGTAGAGTCAGAAATCTGTAGCCTCCGTATGGGTCCTCTGGTTTTGTTATTTTAGTAGCAGCAGTTTCATTCAAATACAATTATTCTTTGATTTTTAATGAATTTTTCAAAGTTGATTAAATCAAAATTTGTATTAATTACTTTTTGTGTGTCGAAATATTGAATCCATTTCAATGTTTAATTGAATTTATTACGCACGCGCTTTTGGCAGTAATAAAGTTAAGTTATTCTTCAGACATTTAAACTTTTGCTTTAATACGATTAAGTAGTAGAAGTATTTTTCGATATGAGCTTGAAGTAATTTATCTTTAAACCCTGACTTTTAAAATTGTTGCAATTTCTTTAACTGCATTTCCCTAACCTAATTTTAGTTCCTATTTTAGGACTTAAAATAATACTCCGCCCAGTTGGTAAATCGTGTTTTTTTTTCATTGGCTCACACTTGGACTTAATTAAATAAGGTTTTGTTTTAATTTATCAGATTGTCAAATATTATTGAATTGTTATATATATTTTATAGTTCCATCCCTAAATTCATGCATTTTAGAATGTCTTAAAGAAATTTTCCTCTCGCTTTTCATTTTTTAAACTACCAATTTTCGTTATACCTAGAACTGAAACATTTTCTTAACCATTACTTCTTATTATCAGAGCCCAAAATATGGATTTTGAATTTTGAATATTTGATTAAACGTTATAAAAATTTGAATATCTAAGCTTTTAAAACAAATTGAATGTGAATTTAGAATATTAAACTGCATCAAGCCAAAAATATTTCCATAAAAACGAAATCTGTCAAAAATATTTTAAAACGTTTACTTATTTATATGCGTGCTGGAATTCTTCAAGGCGCATTTTGCATCTTAGTCTGGGAAAATGATTTACTTATGCGTTATCTGAATTTGTAATAGCTGGCATTTCGCTTTTAACAGAAGTTGATGTTAAAAATCTATGTGTGTTATTACATAAAGTATTAAATCAAAGAATTATTAAGTGTATCAAATTAAAGAATCTTTCAGGTTATTTTTTCTTAAAAATATCAATCGTCTAATTTAACTATTTTCAGAAAAAATTTAGAATGAGATAATTTAAGTTTTCAAATTTTGATTTGAAAGATTTAATTTAACCGCTTCATTTAATCTCTTTAAAACGCCAGTATGTACATAAAGACTCCATATTTCTTTTTACTGCCAGATAATATGCTTTTGAATCATAGAGTAGGAACTCTTTTATATATATGCACCAAACGGAGAGATTAAAAAGACATTTATCCGAAATAGTTAGAATAGTTATTTATTAGGTGTTATTAATTAAGGCTGAAGGTTTAAAATCTTTTAAGGAGTTGAATATTAAATTGTAAGATGTATAAGCAAGTATATGATTTTGCTTTTTACTTTATCGTATATGTAGTATAGAGGAATATTAAAAAAATTGAACTCATTTTTGACAAATCTCCTCGTTTTAAACCTCAGTAAGTTCAAAAAATATATTTTTGGAAAACGTTCGTCCGTATATCTGTGACAAAGAGAACTCAAAAACGTTTTAAGTTAGACCTATGAAATTTGGTATGCGATATTTTCACCAAATTTGTAGATTTCTATCAAATTTTGAGAAAATCTTTTCCGAAAAAGTCTGTTCGTCCGGATGTTTGATATAAGTTAACATGATAACCACAAAACAAAGAGAGCCAAATGAATAAAATCTATAGTGTAGATACCTTTCAAATTTTTAGTCATATCCAATGTGCGGTTGAACATCTATCGTTCTGTACTTTCATAAACATATAAACGCATTAATTCAAAAGCAATGAAATATATGAAATTTGGTATGTGATTTTGGGATTACAAGTATAGTTTATAACAGAATTTATGAAATATGCAATCTATCGATTAGGAAATACGCATCTGAAACACATATTTGATTGTTAGATACTATAAACTGTAGGCCATGATTTAATCGCCAAATAACTCACCAAGGATGATACGACAGATTCAGTGAAAATACTAAGTTCAAGTCAAAAAGTAACCTTTTGTAACCATAGTACACCAGTCCCATGCAAAGCGTTCTTTGATATAATATCTTTATTAGAGGGTATACGAGAAAGTTTGGGCGAGATTACTTCCACTGATTCTTGTACAATTACAAAATAGATAAATGCTGGCTGAATTGCGGGTATAGTGACTAATATATTATGCGATTTACCATATAAAATTTCTGAAGGTAGAATCTGTTTTTGCTATCTCTTTAACATGGTTAAGCATATGTTGCTGCTGAAAGTAACATTAAATAGTTGATAAAGAATCTTTTGAGTAATAGCAATATATATATATATATATATATATATATATATATTTGCAATTTACCAGAATGACTAATGTTGGCTGTTTCTTTATTTTTAAAGATAAAAATTATTTATTGAAAATTTGTTTCCATGAAAAATTTATATTGAAACTAACTGTAGAAATAATAAATATAGTCCACAAAACTGTGAAAGAAGAATCGTTGAACTGAAGGAAAAAAAAAAAAAAAGAAGTTTTTGTTACGTCCACATATTTATTGAATTATGGCATCGAGTAACAATATTCCAAACTGTGGAGAACATTTTTATTGGAATTTCATTTCTAGATGTTGTTTCTGCTTCTAGGAATTGAATAAAACATTTGGTAAATCCGAACCCCAATAATCTGAAATTTCTTGTTTACAAAAAAGTAGGAATCGAACTTTTTTATTTTAAATAATATTTTGAAAAATTTCTTTAAGAAATGATAAATATATCTGTAGATACCGCCTTTCGATGATTAAATGAAATCCAATTCGATTTCCTTTCATTTTTTTACACCTTATGTTGGCTTTCAAAGAATGTGCTTTTGTGCGTTTTGAAAACGGATTGATCCATCAACTTAGCCGCGATTCAGACCTTTTTTATCGAACAACGAGCTATATTTCAAGCTGATTAGTCTATGGCTCTTTTTCACTTTGGGCATTGAGAAGACCTAGACATGAATTTTTATTTCCAATTATATCGAATTCAAGACTAAACATTTTTTGCATTTCTGTATTTTCTGTTTTTGTACTTCTGTAACTTCTGCTTTTGTACTTCTGTTACTTCTGTTTTTGTACTTAAGTAATTTCTGTTTTTGTTCATCTGTAACTTTGAGCTGTAACTTCTGTTTTCATACTTATTGTATTTTCTATATTTGTACTTGCTGTATTTTCTATTTTTGTTCTTACTGTATTTTCTATTTTTGTACTTTTGTAACTTCTATTTTTGTACATCTATAACTTTGTCCTGTCACTTCTGTTTTTGTACTTCTGTAATTTTGTTCTATAACTTCTATTTTTGTGCTTCTGTAACTTTGTTCTGCGACTTCTGTTTTTGTATTTCTGTAACTTTGATCTGTAACTTCTGTTTTGTACTTTTGTAACTACTGTTTGCTCTGTAACTTCTATTCTTGCATTTTTGTGCATTTTTTACTTCTACAATGTATGAAGCATAAGTATTGAATGCTTTTGACAGAAGAGAAAGGATAATTGGTATGAAAGCTGGTATGCCAGCGTCCTGGCATAGGGGCAAAGAGCCTTCCCCGAAATCCGGGCTTCTTGAGTTCGAGTCCCGGTTCGGGCTTGGTTGTTGTTCTTCATCTGTATTCTGTCTGTGAGCTGTGTGAATGTGCCTCACTGTAAAAAGGGGTTGTGCAAGCGAATCCAACGCATGAGTAGCTAAGTCGTACTCTTGGTCCTAGATAGCGCTATTGAAAAAACCGGAGATGCTTATCTCGATTGAAATCACTACCTCCGTCAAGTGGGCTTGTCGACGACGTGTGCCGTAGATAAGAGCAAAAAAACTATAATTTTGAATTCTAAATCCTTTTCCACGATAAATATCATTTTTAAAGATGCAAATTCCTTTTCTGGCTTAGATTTATCAATTAATACCTTAGATAATAACACAATTTTCAATATTGAGTTTTAGTTAATTGAAAAAGTATAAATCTTACTTTTCAATTTACTTTTTTCTAGATTTTTCTTAATTTAACAATAATTGCCCATTTAAAATATCAGACATTTTTTTTGAAAAAAATATTGTATGAAAATTCGCAAGGCTCATATCTTATTTGTAATTCCAAATACGAATTTTAGTTATTGAACGGATATGATACAAAAGTTTGAAACGAGCCAAAATTAAATCCTTACTATTCTGCTTGCGTGCACAGATTTATTTTAGGCTCTTCTCGCGGCGTCGTTCTCAATTGCTGCCGTATACGTGCTTTCTGATTCGGCTCAGTCCTAATAAAAGTATTTTTATTACTCACCACTCTCTCGGATTTTAAGAAAAGGGATGAGGAGCGTCTTAAGCATTCTCCATTCCATTGTTCACCAGAAGAAACCGTATTAAGGCCTCCCTTTCCTTCTACTTAGCTCATTTGAAGTTTGGGATGAAGATATCAAAGAAATGCCTTTTTTAACTCTAAAAATGAGCGTGGAGAATATTTCTTAGAATTTTCTATTCTCATGTCCAAATTTAATTCTGAGATTGGACTCATGGTCACTTTCTTTTTCTGTTATTAAGTGTTATCTTCTTTGCAGTTAATGATGCAATGACACATCTGAGCTTACATTAGGGTGGTAGTTTTTCGTTTGAATCTCATGCTGAGAAATAATCTTACAATGAGTTTAACGCCTGAAAAGGTAGTTTTTTGTTGGATTGGAAGTTGGATTTATATCAAAATCTAGACAGAGCAATTTATCCTCACCCTATCAAACAGAAAAAAGAATAGGAAGGGTGGAAAAAAATGGAAAGAGTAAAAGAAGAGAATGAAGTGGGCTTAAAATTATTCGATTTCTTCAAAAGATTGGGTTGGTAGTTTTTCGTTTGAATTTCATACTGAGAAATAATCTTACAATGAGTTTAACGTTGTTTTTTCTATGTTAGATTGGAAGTTGGAATTATATCGAAATCTAGAGAGAGCAATTTATCCTTACCCTATCAAAAAGAAAAAAGAAGACGAAGAGTGGAAAAAAATGGAAAGAAAAAAAAAAGAAGAGAAAGAAGTGGGCTTAAAAATTATTCGATTTCTTGACAAGAAATTCTAGACAGGCGGTAATAATATGAAGACAGTTGATGGATTCATATTTACATTAGTTTATTCTTAGAATTAATTTATTCTTAGGGAAACATCACACAAGCCCAATGTGACGATGCCTCATTGCAGGTTCTTTATTCCAGGCTAACGACAGTGATTTACCATGAGTGGAACACTTCTGGCAAGCTTAGTTTAGTTTATTTATATAAACCTTCTGTTTTAAAGCAACACTATGGCTGTTTTGGGACGGACGTAAATTGAACCGAGGACGACACCTGAACTTTCCCCTTTAAACTTCCTCACCACGCCGGATTTGAGATACAAGACAGCCCACTTACAAGACAGTTTTTCGGTGGAATTGGGTCTTCAGCTTGCAGTCTACCGGGTCTGAGCCAGAGACCTTACCACCAGATCACTGCGATCGGCTTTCATATTGACCTTGAACCATTATTCGAAATGATTGATCTGATCTCGCAGCTATTTCAATTCTTTACAGGCGAATCGTTTCTTAATATTAATGTTGTTATATCGTAATCATATGAGAACAGAATTGCAAATATGATGTACAGAGGAATTCTGAATCGTGAATGATGTAGATAGTGAACAAGATATTTGTTATTTTAAAATATGTATTTAATTAATGCTTGTATGCTGGCAAAGGGTTTTAACATAAAAAATATTTTGCTGTGCTTGTTATTATAGGTTCATTTTGTATCATTCTTTTCCCCATCTTTTCAAGTGCCATTTCAATTTTTTGAAATGATCTTCCACTACGAAGCTATAAAGAACTCTTTCTCAATAACTCTCATCATCTATAGTGTTCTAAAATACTCTTCTTCTACAATGCTTTGAACAAGAATATTTGAATTCTAATCACCCTGCACTTAGAATAAATGTACTGTAATTTTCTAATGGATGTGAGTGGTCTCTTGGTAAAGTTTCTAGTTCAAATTCTAAAATCTGTAATTTGAGAACCAATATATTGGACTGAAATATGTGCTTCTGTCTCTTCGGTATGTAAATACCTCATGCTATCAATATTTGAGTTCGCTATAACATTTCACTGCATGCTTACTTACATTATATTGAGATGATACGTCTCTTTCTTTCTATAAGATAAATAAGAATTCCAAATTTTGTGAGGATAATCTTATATTTTAGACATGAATTTATTGTATTTATTGTAACACTAAAGGAAAAAAAAAGAACTAAGTCCACAGAAACTTTTCCCATCTTTATTACTAATAAAAATTAATGTGAGTTGGCATTCTGCACTGCTTACCGTTTGACCTAAAATTATCAAGTTTGGCGTTTACATTCTTTTGGAGGATGAGAACGTGCATCTCGAAAGGATTTTTAGGGAATGTTTAATTACCATAACTTATTTAATAAAAAGCGAAATTTTTGTATTTTTATTTAATTATTTCAGAAAATATGAGATGACAAATTTTTGAAAATATAACAATTTTTTTTTTACATAAGTTTTGATGAAACGATCATTTTTGAAAATTCAAAAATGATCATTTCAATGATATTAATTTGTCCCGTGTTATTTTTTTTCCTGTTTATCATCAATTTTTATAAAAATAATTTAAGCATATTTTAAACAATATATTTTGTTGTTGAAATGAAACTTAAAATTTTTTTCATCACTTCATCTTGGCTCTTTTTCCATTGTCAAAATAAGAAAATTCATCTTGTTTTCCAATTTTTTCCTTTCACTATAAAAAAAGGCTTATAACAAAACAAGTGAAATTTTGTTGTATTTTGTAATAAGGTTTAAATTCACATTCAAATAAAGATGAATTTTTTTAAAAGTATGCCCACTTTTTTACCAATCTGCGATATAATTGGCCGCACTAAAGTGTAGATAGAAAATTAGAAGAACAATAATGTATAGCTTCTGAAATAGCGTAAGCGATGTGTCTACTAAAAGTTGAAGTTTTAAATATTTTGTTGAAAAAAGCATTTAAAATCCATCCGTACTTCAGTTCCATGGAGTATTTAATTAGAACTTTTTGAAACCATTGACCTTGGCGAACCAATAAATACAGGGTGATTGATTATTAATTCATGGTACAAATTTGGAGGGGAGGTATATAATGAGTATACGAATAATATTCATATAGAAAACTCAGATCTCAATATATTACTTTAGTCATAAATACAGGGTATCTCTATTCAACTGAAACAAGATGTTTGGTTTCTAATTTCTACACTAGTGAAACTATTTTAATGCAATTAGTGTGGTTGGTTAGTCTTTGGACACTCCGATATCCCAATTAATAGTCAGCTGATAATCTAGTAGCTTGATAGTTGTTGCACGTGTTCGTGAAATACCTAGCATCTATGGCACTGTGCGTCAGTCGCTGTCAAGAATGTATAACTGTTGATGGACGAAGGTTTGAACAGTACTTGTAAACATTGTACTTGTAGAAGACACCATAGTTAAATTCTTTTTCTTTCTTTCTTTCCTCTCTTATTTGCGTCACTTGCTTCAGTACATTCCTGTACAATAAAGGGTTGCTTTAAATGTTCGGTTATTTTAAATTAATATGATACAGTAGAAAATTGCATTAAAATATCTAGAAGTTAGAAAAAAATAGTTTTTATTGAAGTGAAATACTAATAATTTAAAGAAATATTCGACTTAAGTTTCTTTTCTGAATATTTTTCTTTATCTTTTTCTCTACATCCCCTCCAAATCTGTTACTTGAATTTGGAATCATCCTGTATAATATTGATGTCTACCACTGAGGGGGGTACCTCAAAAATGAGGGTGAAATGCTTCCCGTACGGTAGTTGGTTCTCTACGCGCTTATGGATATAGAAAGATGTAGGAGTTAGCTATCTCCCATCGATGAAGGAACGTACTTTCTTAGTGAAAGATTGCGCCATGGCCAGTCATTGCCCTTAGGATAAAGTCATAATTTCCGCCAGTGTTGCTGTCGTGGTGGTCCGGTTATTCAATTTTATCCATATGCCCATGGACGGACCGGTGTACTCAATTAATAGTATAATATTAACTTTAATTCCCTTTTGTTAAACTAAATTTGAATAAATGAGAATCAATTAATTTGAGACTTAAGAACCTTTCACTTTTTCGGCATTAAAATCCTAAAGACATTAATCTTTTAATCCGATGACAACAAAAAAGGAAAAGTTTTCCTTATAGAAATCAATAATAAATTTGAAAATAAGGGAAAATCTTCAATTTTTTTTCATTGACATGCATTAAAATCAGAATTTAAAACGAATGTTGAGATGAAAAATATTTAAATATGAACTTAAAATGAATATTTTGATGAAATGTAAGAATTGAGTAGTCAAAATAGACGTTGTGAGGAATCTTCTCTATTTTTCATTCTTTTACTGCTTTCAGTCAGGCATGAATTCTGTGATCTTTCTCCTTTGGTCAAAAATGAATTCTGAAGGTAATTTCCATCAATATAATAGAAATCAAAAAATTCGAGGAAAAAGATTAGCTGATAGAAGTAAAATCAACATAATAATTCTGAACATTTCTTCATACGAGAAATCTGTATTTTCCATTTTCGTAGGTCGCACATCTTATTTTATGCTTCATTGACAATAAGATTTAGGTATAAGTTTTTCAAGCGCTATATTAAAATCCTTTTTATTATTTTTCCAAGAAAGGGGAAAGTATTGACGCTTTGAAATTAAAATTTCAAGTTTTGCATAGAAATTTGGATAGACATCCGCAGTTGCTATTTTTAACCAACTTTGATATAAACATCTGTATTTACCCTTTCTAAAGAACTGCTCTGACAGAAGATGAATCTTCTAAAAGTATGTGGGCGTTCCATTTCTCAGAATATAAAGCAGAGCTCTTTGAATTTCACTTTGGAATAGACCGGCATAAAATAGTAAACAAGTAAATACCGTAAATCTGGATTCGAAAATGGGTCTATATCTAAAAGACTTTTCCCGCCTCACATGAAAAGAAAATATACTTCTGAACATTTTGAAATAATGTTTTTTAGGAATAAGGATTCTGATGAATTATTTTATTTTATTTTTCTTTAATGCAGTATATTATAAAGTTATTTGAAGCAGAATTTTAAGCTAGAATACTTTTCGCAAATAGAATTATTAGATATAAACCATGCGCAAGTTTTAAAAATTATTTCATGCTACTTTCATTCTGGCGTATGAATGTTTGAAATGGAGTTTGATGAATGCTTGAAATGGAATGATGGCATATGAATGCTTGAAATGGAATGATGAGAGTTTGCTTGTTTTCCAGTTTAAAAGAAAGTGAAAACAATAATTATAAAACTCAGCAAACTAGATGGAGGTAAAATATGCAGGATAGTATACTTCATTTATAAAATAATTCATCTATAATACATGAACGTATAATATTTTGTGATTGTTATTAAAATGTGCTTTTATATCTCATGTAGTATGCATTTATTAAGTCGGCGCAGTACCATATTTAATTTTTAGAAAATTTTAATGTTTGGAATTATAATTGAATTATATGTAGAACAGTACTCAAAAAATGTTCGACAAAAAAATTGAATTATTTCAATTTTTTTTACAAAATTTAAAAAAATGAGCTTTTTTTACATTTCTAAAGCTTTTTTAAAAATACAGATTTTCTATAAAATTTTGTCGTCATGGCTACTGATATTCTACATAAAAAAATGCTATGAATTTTCTCCTTTAAGGACATTGATTTAAAAATTTTTGTCATTATGAAACATCCAAAAAATTCTGAAAAATCCTTTTATTTTGACTTGAAGCATTTTAAAAACAATTTGTGTATCTTAAAGCTAATTCCATTGCAAGTTGTATAGAAAATTGACAAAAAAAATTTACACCACCACCTTAATTTTAAAAAAAGTCTAAAGTTTTTGAAAAATAGTATATTAGCAAAACCATATGAAGAAAAATAATTTATTTTGTTTCAATGAATTTAGTTTATTTAGTTATTTAATTAGTTTAGTTTATTAATTTAATTAGTTTAGTTTATTAATTTATTTAGTTTTAAATGAATTAATTTAGTTTTAATTTTTGCCTGCAATTTTCATAAAATGCTAATTAATTTAACCAAAATTGTTTTCCAATATTGGCTTTCACAATATTCTGAAATAAAAAAATAAAAATGCCGATTTCCAAAAAAAAAAAAAAAAAAAAAAAAAAATTAAAAAACCCAAAACATAATCCTTTAGCTACAGTTCATTTATAAAAGCCTTTTTGCATTTAATTTAACTTTGCAATGCAAGATTTATAGTTTAATCAGATATTTGTTGGAAAAACAAAACTGTTTTACCCATACGATTGTTAATTTAATGTTATAAAAAGCCTGTGATTTGCATTTGTTGAGAAACATTCATATTTCTACATAGAGATGCTTTTATTTTATTTTATTACTTTTTTTGTGGATTTCTGGTGGAGGATACCAAGAACGATTCTTTGAATTTGAGGTTTTCCACCTTGTTTTGTTCTGCAGTATTACTAATGTTGTTTACCTAGAAAAATATTCCCAATATCAACTAAAACTTGAACAAAACTGAAAAAGTATGCATTTTCCATCTCGGTTTACTTATCCAGAAAACTTCGCTGCCCCTTTTCCAAAAATTGAATCCTTTTCCACTTACGCTTGGAATGGAAAGTATCTAAATCCATGGATATTTCTTTGCTACGACAAAAAAAAGCTTAGGTGTGTCAAATATTAAAACAGTTTTTTTATGCAGAGGATATCTTTCTTGAAATACGAAATTCGAATACATGTTTCTTTTGTAGCACAAATTTTAAAAGCACGTTTACAAGTGCTATATGCGGATTGAGTTTTATGGAAAATTTTATGAAATGTATTTTCGAGTTTTCGTATAAAAGAGATTGAGGAACGAGCACACCCACTCACAACAAGAATAAACAGGATTTTGAAACAAAAAGGTTTCAATTAAAGATAAACATGTTTTGAAAACTAGAGAAAATCCACTTATTGTGGCTAAAAAAGTATAAAATAAAAACCTTCTAGTTCAGCAGTTTATCAAAAGATTTTTTAAAAAACCTTATAAATGATTCAAGAAATATATTGTATAGTTCTTGAACTAAGAAATAGACAAAAATCTGGATATAGGAGCTCAACTCAAAAATGGCTCGAAAGGTTCCCTTTTTTCATTTTATGAAGCATTGAAATAACTGCAGAATGTTTTTAACTTAGTGGAATTATTTTATTTTGATTATATTCTATAGTTGAGAAACTACAGAACATATTGAGAAATTATTATAAGAAATTCGAATCCAAAATATGATTTGGATTTGCATTTATTAGGTTTTTTACAAGACGGTTTTATTAAAATTTAGAATCTAAGAAAATGTTTGGAAAGAATGAGCAGAAGAAATTAGAAAATGACCGAGTGTGAAAGAATAGTTCTATTGTAGCTCATGCATGACGTACAAGGCAACTAAAATCGATACCTAGTACCTTGGGGTATAGCCTGGTACCCTACCCTTGGGGATTATATAAGGGGACTGGTCCTCCTGGTTGGGGATTGGGCTTGGGGCTAACAACCCCATCCGGTAAAACAAACCTTGTTATGAAGTCTGATGAAGGAAATTCACGGCGTCGAAACGGAGACTAGTTGGAAAACGCCATTTGGAGATCAGATTTGGAACTTGGAAAGTGTTATTTTTATAAAGAACCAGCCGCCTTTGGAGACCAGCTGATTCGCCATGTGTAAAGCGTTCTAAAATTTTCAATTAAATCACATATTCATTAGCCTTGAAGTAATTCCGAGCATTGATTGGCCTGAAATTAATATTTTCCTTAAGATGATGGACGGAAAGTTCTAAAAGAACACGTTTTCCTAATAATATTCTTTAATTTTATAAATCTATCAATTTTAATTATCGGTTATGCTTCCAAAGTATTAAAAATGTTTTTTTTGGTGACGTTAACAAAATTTTAAATATGTTTTTTTAAAGAAAGCGAAAAAGGGGAAAAAATTATTGAATTAATGATACAGATATTACAAACAATTATAGAAATATGCCATTAAATCGGGATTTCAATGCATATCCTGTTTAAATTCAATCAGGTTTACAGTAAATAAAGAAGATTTGTTGAATTAATTATTTAGATATTGCAAACGATTATAGAAACCTTTGCTGTGCATATATTTTTTTAGAAAATATCACATTTTATATTTCTTTTATTTTATTCAGTCACGTGCTAAAAGTTGCATTTCTTTAGATTTATTTTGCGATGATAGTCGTTTGTTTTTTTAATTTGAACTTCCGTCATTGTTTTCTTTTATTTTATCCAGTCACGTGCTAAAAAAACATGGTTAAAATATTTCTTTAAAAATTCATTAAAAATATAAGCTTAAGTTATGCGTTAAAATATTGATACCATTAGAAAGCTGATTTTTTAATCTTTAAATTGATGTAAAAATCAAGTTATAGCTGAAAAACGTCGAAATTTCTCTTAAATTTTAATTAATTCTAATTCTAATAAAAAATTCGAAAAAAGGGCTCTGAGGTGCACATTCCCGACCTCCAAGGTATACATGCACCAAATTTGGTAGCAGTATTTCCAACGGTCTGGCCTGTGGAGCGCCAACACACACACACACACACACACACACACACACACACACACACACACA
>JAPMOQ010047785.1:402928-442204 GCA_026543055.1 Argiope trifasciata | reverse complement strand
CACACACACACACACACACACACACACACACACACACACACACTGATTCGGTTGTGTTCCTTTTTGCTTGGCTTATTTTGTTAATTAATTTAGATTCATCTATATTTTAACTGTAGCTGCATTTGCGCTCAATAAATACAATGATTGATTTTTTAAAAAAAATTTTCAATTTTAAACTTGTTCGAAACTGAAATAATTTTTAGTTTCGTTTCCGTAATTAGTTTCGTTTAAATAATTATATTAATTTTATTAATTTAGACTTGTTTCATAAACAGGTTTTATTTCACTTACTTTTCATTTTGGGGAATTTTTTGTTGTTTAATTCCGAATTAAATTTTAATTTCGATTTCAACCTAATTAGTTTCGATTTAATTTTTGTTGACTCAGAAATAATTATTTTAATACTTTTATGGTTGTTTATTTATATATATATATATGTATATACAGATAGAGAGAGTTAAAAAAACTGTTCTATGGAAGCTTCCTATTAAACTAGAAATGTCCAATAAAAACACAATGAAACAAAATCGGTTGTTTTTAGTATCGAACTTTCAGCAGCAACGCGATCGTTATCTTCCATTTGTTTCAAATAAAATCTGATCTTTCTGTTATGTAAGTAAATAGAATGACAGACATCATTAAGCTTTTGAGCATAGCAACGTTTTTTTTTTTTTTTTTTTTTTTTTTTTGGAAACTTTAAAACCTTCTTATTCCGAAATAATAAAACATGTTTTTGTGGAATTGTTTTTCAAATATCGATTGCTTTTAAAACTGAAATAACCTGTTCATCATTTCTGACGTAAGTATTGCTTGTTATATTAAAAAAAACTTCTTTAAGCAATAATTGAATATTTCAAAACATTTGTTGGACGTTTTCAATCTTATTGATCATAATGGAGATGTCAAACATAATTTTTTCATAGATTAATTCATTTGATGAAAAATTATTTCAGAAAACCTTTCAACGAAGTTTTGATAAAAAAATAATCATTAAGAGAGCAATTTTTAAAGCATTGACTTTTATGGTGTGTGAAATATTTCTCTCTGTTGAGATCTGTAGATATTAAAAAGGGGGAAGAACGCAAAGCAAAAAGAATCCCTTTTTAAAACTAATGAATAAGGGGCTTGGAGAAAAATACTCAAGAAAAAGAAATTTGTGAAGAAAGGAAAAAAATATAGGAAATAAATTTTATGATCTTTTTTTATTGCTCTTTTCTCATACTTATTCATTCGAATTAGTCGGGTTACTGTGACCGAAATCTATGTACGGTTAAGTTGGGAAGAGGTCTTTAGAAACCAGTTTTGTCAACAATGATCATTGTATCATTTGAAAAAAAAAAAAAAACTTTCTTGTTCAAAAAAGTTCTCTTTAAGTTAGAAAAAGATTTTTTCTTATAAGCCCATTTCTTGAAATCTAATCTAATTAATACAAACAGCCCAAACAACAAACTAGTAAATCAGATAGTTAAAAAAAAAACACTCATATCGTTAAAAACTGAAAATTTTCCTTCTATCCTGTAAGAATGACCTTTTTATCATTATTTCAAAACGAAATGACAGTAATTTAGTTTTTGAAGAAATTTTTATTGATTCTTTCATTGTAAACATCTTTTTTGTGCACATATGATAAAGCATTTGAATATATATTGTTGTTAAAATTCAATGTTCCAAATGCATATTAAACATATAATTTATTTATAGGAATGTTAAAAAGGAATTTAAAAATATGTAAAAATAAATCAATGAAAATAAAAAGCATAAGAAATTGTTTTAAAGGTCATTGGTCAAAAGAGTATCTGTTATATAATCAGATATCGCCATCTTTAACTCTGGACGGAGCTTAAAATTACTCCCACCCCTTTTATATGCATCATTATTGAAAGCGCAAATTCTAACTTTTGATTTGACATTGAGAAATTCTACAAGATTTTTAAAAATATATTTATATTGAGATATTTATTGATTTAAAAAAAGACAGTGTGAGAGAGACAGGGAGAAAGAAAAGAACACCAAGAATGAATAAAAGCAAAAGTCAATGAGCTGAGGTCTGTAATTTTATTTTTTATATTTGTTTTCATTCACCATATTCTGTCTTCATTCACCAAACTGAAAATTATTACCAGTATTTTCTTTCAATACTTTTTATTGCGTATTCGATATTGCATTTTTCATTAGTGAATCACTACTTGCTTCAATCCGATTTTAGTGTTTAATTTTAATTTGCGCGCTCTTAAACATTTTGGGTAAAGAGGATCCTATTGCAAGGAAACAAAAAATCTAATGTTGTTATATATTAATATCTGATTTGGGATACAAATAATAGTTTTATTTTTAATTCTTAAAATATTTTGGCAATATGCATGTGATTTTCTTCCTCAAATTTCGTCAATTAATTTGTGATATTCAGATCCGAGATATTTTTAAAACTTGTTTGAATGATCACCTCTAATGCTCTGCATAAACAAAACTTAGAGAACGTAATTTTTTAGAAAATGATTTCATAGAGTGAAATGAAATTATTAAAAATTTAATTAAAATAAACTTAATCGATTAATTTAATTAACTCGATGTAAACGTTAATTAAATCAGTTTAATTAAATTACCTTTTATGATCCATGTTAAAAGTAAGTACCTGGGCAGATAATCAAAATCTGAAGTATTTAGGCTTATATTAGACGAACAAAACATTATTACTTTTTAGCAAAAAATGATTATCATTCAATACAAATATTGATTAGCTCTTCTTTTATAAATAAATGACAAGATACATTTTCCTAGATTATTTCCAATATTAAGAAAAACCATCTAGCAGGTAGAACATAAAAAGAATATCACAAAATTACCCCTATTAGTGAATAGAAGCTGATGAAAATTAGTGAGTTTCTGGTCTCTAAATCAAAATTTAAATTAAAAATGCCATTTAATTTATAGTGGCATACATACAGGATTCTCTCGAATTCATAATTAGCAACATAGTATCATCGTTGCCATTTAATCTTCTAAAAATACAGAGAGTAAATTAACTGCTGTCAGGGAGCCAGAGTTATAATTCCAAGACTCCAATTACTCATGGGAGCTTTTTAAATAACAGATTTCTAATAACTCCACCAGGATATATATATCAATTAAAATCTTGTAATAATTAAAGGATTTGATACATAGCTATCATAAAAATTCCTAATTGTTTATGAAGGAAATGAATAAAAGAAATTATTAATCTTACTTTTTGAGAATCCTTTAATAATTAAATCTAACCTTACAAGATTCATGCTTTACTTTTTCTTCAACTTCATTTACGTTTAATTATATGAGTGTACAGAAAAAAATGATCTGGAGTTCATTTTGAAATTAAACTTTTGGTTTAGGTAATTACAATTTTTTGGTAAATTAAAATTTCTTAATTAAAAATATCAATTTTGAAGTAGGAAATGCAAAGAGTAAATTATTTTATTGATTATTCATTAAAGACCAAAATAAAGCTTAAGAGATGCAAAATATAAATAAGCATCATTACACGGTATAGAAGAAAGATCGATACTTTGGCAAGGCTGCAGCCTTACCAATTATCGGTGTATCAAAAAGAGGAGTTGACAAAATAGCTTTCCTCTCAAAAAGATGAGTCTAAAATGATGACGCTGTCACTTTATGCATGGATATCTCGGTTTATCAGTTTGCATGTGAAAGCTGGTCATAGTTAATTCGGTTTTGTTACTGACGAATTTGACTTTCAGTTGTTCTTTCTTACAGGACAATTTTTTAAATAAATTTTAATATTCGAAGTTATACAAAATGAAAGTATTGACATCCGTAAAAAAATTCCAATTGAATGTTTTGACTAATCTCCAAATTTTAAATCTCCCTAAGTTTAAAAACTTATTTTTGTGTTAATGTCTGTCTGCTGGTGCTATAACTCAAAAACCCTTTGAGCTAGACGAATAAAATTTGGCTTGTGGTTTTCACAGTAGATTTTCAGATTTGTAAGGTTTGAAAGAGGTCAATTTACAGAACGTCTGTTTGTCTACCCCAGTAGTCGTAAATGTGATAATTTAAAAACTAAAGCAGCACGAAATAAAAAAATTAATTTGATATAAATAAGTGATAAAATTTATTGATCTACAAACATAATTGTCTATAAAATTTGGTACACAGATTTAACTTTTGCAATGGAGCTTTGTAAGAAATTTGCAAGAAATGTCGATAAGGAAATATATCACGAAGCAATGAAAAAACATCATTTAGAAATTTCAAAAAGTGGGGTTTAATGAAGTGTATCTTATTATTTAATTATACTTAACGTTGCGTATGAGTTAATGCCGTGCAGGATGAAGAAATCTAAATGAAATTCTTAAAAAAGGAAGATGTATTTATATGACCAATTATTGAAGACAATTTCAATATAAAAGTTATAGATGTTTTCAAGATTTATTCTGTACCCTTGATTTATCGTCTGGGGCTAAAAGAAATTTCGAGTATCATTTTGTTTTATAATTTCGGTTTTTTTTTTGCTTCTATAACGTTTTTTTATCCTTTTTTTAGTTGGAAGCTTTTTTTTTAAAAAAAAACTTTTATTGGGATTTTTTAAATAAAATGTTTGTATCTTTGTTGTGATATAAAATCAACACACTTTTTTTTCTTAATTTTTTCTTAATAACTTCTACTTCAAATATTTTGAGATTGCTTCTTGTTACATAATTTTTTTTAGTGAACAAAGTTTATTTTTATTCACTTTTTATTTTAGTACTTTTAGAAATAAACAATAATAGCTTTCATTTTTAGTATATAAATGTAAAATATATACTTATATATACTAAATATAAAATATTTAGTATGTCATGCAATCATAAGTATATAAATGCTGTAGATGAAAAGTTTAGTTTTGTTCCACACTCAAGGATGACAATGACATACTTTGCTACGAGAGAAAAATAAATAACTTCTTTTGTTTCCACATTTGTTTTTAGTTTTATAATCCTGAAGTAAAGATTATGATGAAACTTATCAAATGTAATTAAAATTTGGGATTAAAGTAGAATTGTAAGTATGAAAATCGAAACATTTATACACATATGCAGTTGATAAACTGTTGCAAGTAAGTGCCTTAGTAAAAAATCAGAATGAATTTTCATTTTCTCCCAAACGAAGTATACAAAGGAAAAGTATTTAAACCATCAAAAATTCATCCCCAAAAATACGTTTTTACAAATATGCCTATCAATCAGTGTTTTAAAACAATTTTTAAAAGAAGAGTAAAATTGTTATGTGGTCCTTACACCAAAATTATACATTCATCAAAATCTTGACAAAATCTTCTTGTGTACAGCTGACCACACCACCATCACTGTGCGTAGCAGTACAGACAGGATTTATCTTGACGAAATGTCTCTGCAAGAAAATAGCAAGTGGTCAAGAAAACTATGAAATATGAATAGGCAGTGGAATACAATATGATTCACAACTTTTTTATTCTAAAATTTAAATGAGTATCAAATTTTAAATAAAATTCATGAATGAGTCGATCATCAATTCTTCTGTATATTTACTGGCATGTAAAGTGATTATTCAAAAATTAAATGATTTAGTTATGAAATTTGGTATGTGCTATTTTTATTAAAATTGTAATTTTTTGGAAGTTTCATTCAATAAAAAATGTTTACTTGGCTTTTTCTTCTAAATACTAAGAAGCACAAAACGATCTTATGAGAACTTTAAAAATAAAAATCTGACCATTTGTGGCATTCACGATCTTGATGTGGAGAATAGAGCTTTGTGAAAGAGTTCATACTACAGATGATGGACTTTTATATTATTTCTTGGTAAATAGGAGGAAAAATTAATGGGGATTAAAAGATTGAACTTTTTTCTAAAGCACCAAAAAGTCTTAGACTTGATTGGACCAATTTTTGAAACAAAATAAAATTTGTCAAAGTTTAGGACCTTACAAAGACAGTGAAAGACTATATTTTTATTAATAAATTAGAATGACAAATTTTGAATATGTATTAATTTCAATACAACTTTTGTTGATCTAAATTTGAAACTCATCAGAAATAATCAAAATGTATAAAAAAATTATAATTTTTTTTACATATATAAACTAATCTGATTAAACAACTTTCAAAACTGCTTTACCTTTTTACAGAAATAAGTTTTTAATACATCAGTTCAGACTTAATATAATCAGTTCATCAGTTCAGACTTATAATATTTAACCCACCGAATGTTTATCCCACGTTTTCTGCGGGTTGGAAGTCAATCTATTTTCTTCTGCATTCAACGAGTTTAGGAGGCTAACATTTTTATTTTTTATTATTACAGAGTGAAATTATATTTTTTTTAGTGTATTATATAATGAAAATATTTGTTATTTTAGTGTAGAATATAATGAAAATATTTGTTATTTTAGTGTAGAATGTAATGAAAATATTTGTTATTTTAGTGTAGAATATAATGAAAATATTTGTTATTTTAGTGTAGAATATAATGAAAATATTTTTTTATTGTAGTGTAGAAAATAATGAAAATAAAAATACTGAATATAGATTCAATCAAAATATTTAAATTCTTTTTGAAATGCTGTATCTAAACAGTGGGTTTAAAAAATCCGATCGAAGGGTTAATATTTACCTTTCTTAAAGGTGAATTTTTATAAAATGAAAATTAATAAATATATTTCTTTACTCTTTTTTCACATTATATTATACCTTTTCACACAGAAACTCTAACAGTAATAAACAAAAATTGTTTGTTCTTTAGAATTTTAATCTTACGCATAACGTCTTTTGATTAAAATTGTTTCAATTAGAAGCCATACACGTTTTTATAATCTTTGAATTTGTCCAAGAACCAATACATGTCCTTATATTTGAATTGATTAGTTACAAAAATATAATTTAATTTGAAAATAATCGTTGAAAGGCTCTTTTCTAAATTTACATTGCTTTATTTTAATTTTTCGTATATGTAAACATATGTAAATGAAATAGAAAAAAAAAGAAAATTGTTCTAGACTTTAACTAACATTAATAACTGAAACTTTTTAATCAAAAAATGATTAAAAGCTGTAATTATTTTAATATCTTTATTAAAAATCCTGTAAGATTAGATAAGCTTTCGCTATTAAAAACTAATTACTTAATTAAAATTTCTTTATTTGAAAACTTCCCGATTTCAGTTGAAATATTTAATAAATAAATTACATCCTTAATGAATTATTATTTTAATTATAAAGTTATTAAAATGTTGAATAGAATGAAATTTATGTTTTCGAAAATATACACCATTCAGGATAAAATTAAAAACGAATGAATACATCTTAATATTTAAAACCTTTTCTTTTTTGAATCAGTGCCAGACTATTTAATCAACGATTACTATTATTTTAAATCTGAAAAAAAAGCAGCTAATATTTGCTGTAAAAAAAGTAGGAATTATAGTAATTAGTATAGAGCGCGGATGAAAATTAGAGAGCATGATTCTTCCAGTCTAAACTGAAATTAAATTTCTCATCTTCATTTATAATTATATATTTCCAGGTTTCGCTCGATTTCATCATTAGCAGTAGAGTACCATCATTAGCATATCATTTTCTCAAGATACATTCAGCAAATTAATTTCTGTCAGAGAGAAGGAGAGTTAATATTTCAAAACTCCAATTACGTGAGGACCCTTTTTAAATAACAAGTTTCTCTTATTCAGAAGACCAAATAAATCAACTAAATGTTGGGGTAAAAGAAATAATCCTAACGTGAAACTATTATAAAAGTTTTTAATTTTCTATGCATGAGTTAGACGAAACATGTAATTTGTCTGATGCTTTTGGAGATTTTTAGGAAAAACGGATTTAAACAGTGTTTTATATAACTATATTTCTTCTGAAAAATTTTGTCGTTGCGAGTTTTATTTTTTAAAGAAAACGGTCTAACGATCATTTTCTGTCTTAATGCTAGAATAGAATAAAAAAGAAAGATTATTTTCTTATATTCGCTTTTTAATCAGCTCTTTCGATAAAGCATTTTATTTTTTTAAACAAGCTTCATTTTACATTTCAAAAGCTTGTGAAGAAATGATGCCATGAAAAAAATTGTAATTAAAGAAATTTGGATTGAAACTGTTATAAATGTTCTTAATTCTCTGTACATGAGTTATACGAAACATGCAATTTGACAGATGCTATTGGATATATTGGATCCACTGATTATTTCGATAAAGCATTTTCTTCGACAAGAAGACGAGCTTGTGAAAAGATAAGGCAATTAAAAACTTGTGATTAAAGAAATTCTGAGTTGAACTGTTATAAAAGTTCTTTTTGATACTAATTAAAGGAAGTAGATACAACTACCAATTATTCGCGGCAGTGAATGAAGCGACAAATGAGGGTAATCCAAGAATGGACCAAACAAATACACAGGAATGTCAACGATTTTTCATTTAAAGATGAGGGATTACACTTACAAAAATTGATTTAATTACATATGAGTTAATAAACAGTGTATTTCTGTATTTAAAATTATGTTGATTTGCTGTTTTATAAAAAAAGATATCCTGCATTTTTAAGTTCTTTTGTGTTAACGAATTGTTTTTTTTTTAAACTTATGATTATCGTTATCTTAAAAACATTTTGAGATAATTATCAGTGAATAACCCTGAAAACCGAAGATTCGTGGGGGATTATGATAAATGTAATCCCCCCCCACCGCGAATAAAGATGGGGGATGAAGCATACAAATATTGACGGAATGACATATTCTTATTTATTACATCGTATTTTTGTATTTAAAAATGTGATGATTTGCTATTTTTACAAAAAATCTTTTGTTTTAAAGAAAACCTCCTTTTTCTATTTGTTATTATTGTTTTCTTAAAAACCTTTTGAGATAATTATCAGTGAATAGCTCTAAAAGCCGATGATTCGTTCCTGGATAAATTAATTTATTTAATTGGAAACATTTTTAAAGTTTAACGAGACAGAAGTTGATAAGAAAATGGGTGTGAAAAATTTCCATTTAAAGAATGGGGTGTATACATAATAAACTTGTCTTAATTATCGATGATTTAAGAAAAAAATGTATTTTTATATTTAAAAATGTGTTGATTTACATTTTTCCAATTTTTTTTTTGTATTAAAAAACATTTTTTCCAATTTATGATTGTCATTTTCTTAAGATTGATATTAGTGATTGATTCGATTTTGAGGTAAATGTCAGTGAATAGCTTTGAAAGTCGATGATTCTTTCCGGGATAAATTAATTTATTTTCATAGAAACCGTTTCAACCAGGTTCATACGAAAACGCACGTGAGCTGTTCTTATTTAAGGAAGAGGAACAGTACAGATAAAATTTCATCTCATTATATTTGATTTAATAAACAGTGTATTTATTTAAAATTATGATAATTTTCTGTTTTACAAAAAAAAAAAAAATATCGTTCAATTTTTTAAACCTTCTTAGTTAAAAAAAAAACTGTTTTTTTATTGATGGCTGTCGTTTCCTTAAAAACATTTTGAGATAATTATAAGTGAATAGCACTGAAAGCCAATGATTCGTCCGAGGATGAAACGGGTATACTTAATAAGCGACTCTTTAAAAATGTATTTGAAAATTTTTAAGCCCTTTGATTTAAGCAGAGTTTCGTGTTTTTGAAGCTGAAATTATATTTCAAATGTTCACATGATTTCATCGTTAAGAATAGTCCAGTGAGATTTTGATCAATGGCACTTTGTTCAAATTGAAAGGTTGCAAGCATCGAAGCGCTATTTAAAAAGTTCCAAATTCCTTAAGTAAGAATTAAAAAACTAAATAAATTTTCTGATACTTTCTGAGAATTCTTTAGAATTTTTTTTTGATAACAATGAAGATTCCTGGATCTATTCATTTTACACTTGAGTAATTTCGTCCTTGACAGAAGCCGTCAGGAGTTCTATAATCCAATAAAACCGACAGAATTTTATCGTTTGTAGAAAATCAAAGTTTGCAGCTGATTTAGAACTATCATTTAAATTCCAATATCAATGCAAGAAAATTATAGAAAATAAATTGTTTTCTAAGAATTTTATAGGAGAAAAATTAAACAATAATTTAACCTTTTTCATTAAAGTATTATTCTTATAATGATCAAGTTAAGAAAGTAATATAATTTGATTTCTAAAACTTTTATCGGAGAAAATTAAAAACAAACAAATTAAATTAGGCTAAAATATTTTTCCTATCATAAGTAAATTATTATTTTATTATAGACAATATATAAGTTTTTTCTACGAATTTTATAGGAAAAAATTTAACCTAATTCGTTAAAATATTATTCCTGTGCTTATTCTATTTTATTGTTAAGAGAAGATAATTCTGTTTTATGATTTAAATTAATTTAACTCTCTACTGAAAATCCAAGGTGGTTGTAAATAGCCTGAAATTTTTTTTAATTGTTACATTAAAAATTATATTTATTTATAATTATATTAAAATATTTATAACTATATTAAAAATCTCAGATTTATCACACAAAAACCATAAAGAATATATAATTTGTATGATTCTCTTACAGAATTCTCTAGAGTGATTCTTTTTATACGTTTTCGCTAAAATATTATTCATGATTTAACACAATTTCATAGAGGTCGTTTGTATTTTACGATTTCAATTAATTTAACTTTCTACGGAAATTCCAGGGTTGCGAATAGCATGCATTTTTAATTTTTAAATATAATAAAAGACTCTAGTTCATAATACGCGGATTATAAAGAACATATAATTTTTTATTCTCTTAAAGAATTCTCCAGATAAATTCTTTTTATGCGTTTTCGCTAAAATATTATTTCTGCTTTTACATTATTTTATAGTCAGGTGAAGTTGTTTATATTTTGCAATTTCAATTAATTATTCAGGGCTGTAAATAGTATGAATTATTATTATTTAAAAAAATTTCCAATTCATCAGACGAGGATTATAAAGACCACATAATTTGTGTGATTCTCTTAGAGAATTTTCTAGAGTGGATCTTTTTATACTTTTGAGCTAAAATATTATTCTTGTTTTAACACAATTTAATCGGCCGGAGAAGCTGTTTGTGTTTTATGATTTCAATTAATTTAACCTTCTACTGAATATCCAAGGTTGGAAATAGCAGAAATAATATTTCATTCATGTTTCATTATTAAATTATTTTAAAATCCTCTATTCTTAGGATTATAAAGTCCATATACTTTGTGTGATGCTCTTTGGAATTCTTTAGAGTTATTCTTTTTATACTCTTTTGGCTAAAATATTATTCCTGCTTTAACACAATTTCATCGTTAGGAAAAGCTACTTGTATTTTATGATTTCATTTCCTTTAACATTCTACTGACAGTCCAAAGTTGTAAAAAGCATGAAATTTTGTGTGTGTTAAATTATAATAAAAATCCTTTATTCTTAATAAGAGAATTATTAAGGACACATAATTTGTGTGATGCTCTGAGAGAATTCTCTGGAGTGGGTATTTTTATACTTTTTCGCTAAGATATGAAAATTTTATAAACCATTTCATCGGGGACAGAAATCGTTTGTGTTTTAGGATTTCAATTTATTCGACTTTCTACTGAAAATCTGGGGTTGTAAAAAGCACGAAATATTTTTATTGTTAAATTATAATAAAAATCCTCAATTATTTATGCAAGGATTATAAAGAACATAGAATTTGTTTGATGCTCTTAGAGAATTCTTTAGAGCTGTTCATTTTATATTCTGCTAAATCATTATTCCTAATTTAACACAATTTTATTGATTGTAAAAACTGTTTGTATATTGTGATTTCAATTAATTTAACCATCTGCTGGAAATCCAGAGTTGTAAATGACATGAAACTTTTTTTACTGTTAAATTATAAAAATCCTCAGATCTTTATGCAAAGTTTATATAGAATATCTAATTTGTGTGATGCTCTTAGAGAATTCTTTTTATACTTTTTCGCTGAAATATTGTTCCTACTTAAAACACAGTTTCATCGTTAGGAGAAACTGTTAAAAGTTTTATCTTTTCAATAAAAAAGCACAGAATCTGATCTTTTTGTTGAAAATCAAGAGTTGCAAATAGATTTTGCTTTCCTGTTCCATCTTCCCAAGATAAATTCGATTGCGTGTTTTCTTTCTCCTCCGCTACGCATATAGCGTGACAGAAAGAAAACGATCTGGAAAATGAAAAATAAACAAATAAAATAAATAACTAAAAGAATTGAAAAGATGAAGAACGGGAATGTCCTTTCCCCATCCATTTTATTCAATCGCGTGACTGAATTTGGTATGAGTGCTAAGGGGACTGTTTTTTCTATATATTTTTTTCTTTTTATAACAAATACGATAATTTTAAGCCTCGTACACCAAGCAAGTTGCACTACATTCAGTTAAAATGTAGAGAAGGGTAAACTTTGAATTCAGCAAAAAAGAAAAAAAAAATCCTGGTGAAAGTAATGAAGGAAACAGAAAGATGATGCTAAAGGTAATTACCGGAACTTCTTGGCTAATGATGCACAACCAATGAAATTTGATAACGGAAGATGAAGAGAAAAATTCTTTTTATTATCATTCGATTTTTGATGGAGCAGTAACATTGATTTAAAAAAATGTTTTTATTCTCTTTATTCTTTTTTTTCACCGTGTTTTCACGCGCAAGGTGTTTATAAAATTCATTTACAAAGTTTAAGCGAGGGTCAAGGATGATGAAAAAAATAATTTTTCAATATTAGAACGTGGTGTCAGAAATTAAGTAGAGGAAGCATTACAGGAAAAATGAATAAAATGATTAGAAATATGAAGAATCACAGTATAAATTCGAATTTAAAGCATTTGTATTAATATGATCCATCTTGGTGAAAGTAGTGAAGGAAAGACAGAAGGAAAAAGATCGATCCTGCTGAGGGTAATTACCAGAGCTTCTTGGTAATGAAGCACAGTGAATGAAATTAGATAACGTATGATGAAAAGAAAAGTCTTTTTATTGTCATTCTCTTTTTGATAGAACAGTAACATAGATTTTAAACGTTATTTTTTTATTCTCTGTTCTTTTCCCCTCTTCATATACATATACAGAGTATCTGTAATTGTTTAAAAAAATTTAAGCGTGGACGAGGCAGAATTATAAAAAGATGAGGGTCAGAAGAGAAAAGAGGCATTACAGGAGGATTGATTAAAAATGATTAGGATTACAAAGTATCTGGGCATAAAATCGAATTTAAAGCGTTTTGATTAGCAAGATCCACGAGAGTGAAAGTAAAAGGAAACATGACACTGCTGGTAATTACCGGAGGTTCTTGGCTAATGATGTAAAACCAATGAAATTTGAAATGGATGATGAAGAGAAAAGTTATTTTTATTATCATTCTATAGATGACAGAACTGTAACATAGATGATAAAGTTTTTATGCTCTTTACTCTTTTTTCCACTGTATATGCTTATGTAGGGTGTTTATAAAAGTCGCTGACAAAATTTAAGCGAGGGTCATGTATTCGGAAACAAGCAATTTTTTATTTTAGAACATCTCGTGGAAATAAGAAAAGATGTAGTGCATTAGAATTGTATAAAATAATTAGAAGCAGAAAGGATCAGGGTATTAATTCAAATTTAAAACGTTTGAATTGGCAAAATTCACGCTGGTGAAAGTAATGAAAGAAAACGATAGATGGCGCTAAAGATAATTACCAGAACTTCTTGCCTAATGATTCGCAACCAATGAAATTTGATAATGGATGATGAAAACTTCTTTTTATTATCATTCTATTTTCGATAGAACACTAAAACAGATTTTAAAATTTGATTTTATCAACCTTATTATTTTTTATACTGTATATAGATTTGCAGGATGTTTATTTGCAGGATCTTTTTGAATATATAATGGAGGGTCAGGAAAAAGTAACAGAAAGGCGAGGGTCAGAAAGCCAGTAAAGAGAGACATTACAGAACTATTGTATAAAAAATGATTAGAAATACAAAAGATCAGGTATAAATTCGGATTAAAAGTGTTTGGATTGGCAAGTTCCATCATATAGGATTTAAAAAAAGAATTTATAAATTTTTTTTATACATTCAAAATACATTATGCATTCCGATATTTTCTCGTAAACAAAGTATAAAAAGAGAAAATAATCGTAAAAAAATACAAACTCGAGATTTTCACGAATTGCCATGCTTCAGAACTCTCGGAATCCAAGAAACGCATTTTTATCTACCAATCTGCTTGTCTGTCTGCGAACAAGATAGCTAAAAAATGCTTTGAACTAGACTGATGGAATTTGGTATTGGTCCTTAAACTATATTTGTAAATTTCTATCAATTTTGAGAGAAATATATTCAGAGGAAGTCTACCTGTCTGGCTGTCCAGTTACAAATGAATAAGATTAGCTATGAAACGTAAAGATATAAATAAACTAAATAATTTTTTAAGATAAATATAATTTGTGATGCAGATTTAGCATCGAAAATGTAGATTCTCATCACCAGTTTGAAACAAATCTGGTGATGAGTTGACTGTTTGTCATTGGAAACATAAAAACACACTATCAATTTTCAAAACTCTAAAAAACGATTACAAAATTACATCATTACAAACTGTTAACAAGCATGGCTGAATAAGAGTGTTTAAAAATGGCACAAGGCCAAATGGTCATAATAAGCCATTATGATGAATGTGAGAATGGTGTAACTACTCAAAACTAGATCTATAATTAAGACTGGCATAATTCGAAAACAATTTTATATCTATTAACACTAGGTTAATTCAGAGAGATCTTTGGGAATATATTAATGAGATCCTTATGTCACAAATTATGGCCCTTTTGTCATTGCCTCAACAATGTTTCAATTTGATTAGCGAATTTCGAGATACCTATTCTCCCTTGATTTGGCAATGCTCAAAGGGATTTGATTAAAATATTGCGTTACTGTTACGAATGATTAATTGATTTGTCAGGCGTAAAACCCTAAATGAGTTGAACTCGAAGCACAGGAGAAAATTAATGTATTCCATAAAGGCCCAGAAAGGCAAGTAAATGCTAGAGATAAAGCAATTTTATATAAAGGCAGGGAACACGAAATTGCTTTGATGTGACTTAACTAATCTTCAGAGAATATTGATGTCATTTTAATGGATCAGCTTTTCCATTATTGGGAAAAGCTTTTTAGTATCTGCATTACGCTGACGAACCGAGTTTTTGATATTAAAAAAAGCATTAATTTCATTTGGAGGATTTTGACATGATTAATTTAATCTAGTTCTGAATCTTTTGCATATACACAACATTTTTCATGGATTTGGTGATTTCAACAAAGGCAACTTACGGATGTGACGAAGTTGCCAAGAAATTAATAAAGAAAATTTCATTTACTAAAAGGAAGTTAAAGTAAAAGAAATAAATTTGCACAAAATCCTCAATTAAATTTCAAAGCAAGAACCTTTGTAGCCTAGTAGTAAGATTATAAAAATCTGTAAGATCTTAATGGAATGATGGGACCTTTATGGAATCATTTTTGTACACTTGAACAGACTTTGATTTGAGGAATGCTGCTCAAATTTGGCGCAGATCTATAATTTTGGTACAAAAATCGAGTACCAGATTTCATCTGTTAGGATCATTCCGCTGTCAGTTATCATAATTATACAGCTACTTGGGGCTGCATAATGTTTTAAAAACTCAGCGAGGTCTAACATTTGGAGTTTTATAAAATTTTATCAATTCTATCTAAAAAGATACCAGTGTTCTAGTACACTCGGACAGATTTTGTTCAAATTTGGTATGGATTAAAAATTTTGATGGAAAGATCGAGTACCAAATTTCATCGGTTTATATCATTTCGCATTCAACTATTGCATTTATAGAGAAATGTAGAGGTGAATAATTTTTTTAAAATTCAGCAAAGGTGTAAAATTTGAAGTTTCATAAAATTCCGTTTAAAAACATAGCAGTGTTCTTGTAAACTCAAAGAAAGTTTTATTTCAGGAATTTTGTTCGAATTTGGTACAGATCTATAATTTTGGGACAAAGATCGAGTACCAGATTTTATCTGTTTAGATCATCCCTCTTTCAATTATCGTATTTATACAGAAAAGTAGAGATGAATAATTTCTTTAAAAATTCAGCAAGGTGTAAAATTTGTAATTTCATAAAATTCTATATAAAAAGATAGCAGTGTTCTTGTACACTCCGACAAACTTTTATTTGAGGAATTTTGTTCAAATTTGGCATTAATTTGGTGCAAAGATCGGGTACCAGATTTCATTTGCTTAAATCAATCCGCTCTCATCTATCATATTTAGACAGAAACGTAGCGATGAATATTTAAAAAAAATTTAGCAAGTGTAAAATTTGGAGTTTCATAAAATTCCGTTTAAAAACATAGCAGTGTTCTTGTAAACTCAAACAGAGTTTTATTTCAGGAATTTTGTTCAAATTTGGTACAGATCTATAATTTTGGGGCAAAGATAGAGTTCCAGATTTTATCTCTTTAGAACATCCCTCTATTAATTAGCGTATTTAAACATAAACGTAGAGATGAATAATTTCTTTAAAAACTCAGCAAAGTGTAAAATTTGTAGTTTCATAAAATTCTATCTATTCTATTTAAAAGGATAGCAGTGTTCTTGTGCACTCCGACAAACTTTTATTTGAGGAATTTTGTTCTAATTTGGCACAGATCTATTATTTTGGTGCAAAAATCGGGTACCAGATTTCATTTGTTTAGATCATTCCGCTTTCGATTATCATATTTATACAGAAAGCTAGAGATGAATATTTTTTTAAAAATTTAGCAAGTTTAAAATTTGGAGTTTCATAATATTCTAGATATTTTAGATGGATGAATGGACCCTATTATAGATTCCATGTAAAAGCTAGCAGCGTGTCGAAATTAAGTGTTCATACATGAAATGACGGATTTTTACTTGAAGAATTTTGTCTTAAATTTGATATTTGATTTGAGTTCCCATTTTAGAGATTTATTTGAATTTCATCCATATGACCAATCTTGTTTCAATTATCGTGTTAATGAATAATAAGGGCAGAGCTAGCGTTTATTCTAACCAAGTGACGCGTAAAATGAAGAGATTCATAAAAACCTGGATGTAAAATTCTTTGATCATTATAATATTTTTTCTTTAAATGAATATTTCATATAAGAGTTTATGGAAATCTCTTTCATTATTTGCAGATATTTATAATTCAGCAAACATTAAGTAAAAATTTGCGAAATCTACATTTCCAAGATTCTTTTACTGATGCTTCTAAATCTCGTTCTATTCATCAAATATTCTAAAGAAGTCTCATCTTTACAAATATTCATTTCTTCCAATCGCTTTAGCTCTGGTGATCGGATGCCTTTAATTCAAACTTTTTCTATCAATAAATGAAATCTTAACATTGAATGCCTCTTTCACTTGTTGAAAATAAGACCTTGATGATTCCCTGGTTCTAGAAAACATGATACTTATTTTTCTAAGCAGACCCTCGCCTGTGTTGATTTTTATACATTTTCGTCTGTCTAGACTTTTTTTCATGTTTACAAAAGTCAAATTTTCCAATAGATTTCCTATGAAAATTCATTAATTCTTGATGAATATATACTAATTGGATATAACCTTAGTCATCAGTTAATCGACTGATTTAACTATATTTTTATTCTGTATTTGTGGCACAACTTGTTTAGAGGGAAAAAAAACCTATTCGAAGGCTTCAAAACATCATAGTAATGAATTACAAATGAAAGTAAAATTCGAAGTAAAAGCAATCTGAATTTCTAGAAGCCTAATAAAAGGAAAATTTTCAAAATACTTTTTATTGAATTCATGGAAAGTGAATAGCTCATTAGAGACAACCCTTAGATCTGAATTAGGCTATTCAATTTGTGTGAATACGAAAAGTAGTATACGTAGTTAAGAATATGTTGAAATACGTAGTTAAGTGGTTAAGCCATTAAGCGGAAAGTGTCTTCTTTTAACCTTAACGATGTCTGGTAAACATTTCGATGTGAATTCTACTAATTTAGGACAAATTTTTTGCGTCGCCAACACGCCGTCCATAATTTTTATGACATTCTCAATAATTTTTCTTCTTGATTGCGAAATCACACGTGCCTTTATAACTCACACGTGCCTTTAAAATGATCCAAAAATTTTCGAAAATATTTACGTCTGGCAAATTACCAGACAAGCTGAAAGCTGTCCTTTTTTACATTTTTTCCTGTTAAAAATCATGGCTTGAAGCAAGATCTTGTCGACACAAACAAACCTTACTAATGAGCATTTACATGAAAGACATTAATTTGTTTTTTAGTATTGAAATGTATTTTTTAGAGTTCATTTTCTTCCAACAAGCTTTCCAGATTTAAAATTATGCCTGAAATATTTATTTATGAGAGTGCTTCAACGTTTAATTAAGATATTATTCGCCCTTACGTTTTCTAGCTCTTCGCAAGAAAATTGTTAATCAGAAACCTTCCAAGAAAATTACATTTCGCCACTGAATATCTAATTATTTCAACCTTGTGAAGCCAAGAAGTGTTATTTCGTGTTCTAAATCACATGCTTCTTCTTCATTTCAGGTATTAATGCCTGATTTTGAATTGATGTTTTTGCACATCTCTCTAATTCATCATATGTTCACCGTATATTAATCCTCGCTAATTCACCATGAGTTAATTCACCATAATTTTTGTTCACACCAAAAGTGAATATTTCTCTTGAAGATCTGTACTTGTCTTACTCGGACACATTTTACTTTTCAGTACAAGAAATTTTTCTGTCCATTATCTTATATTTTGGGTCACATTTACTCCTCAATTTTTGCAAAAGTATCCCAAACTTATTTTGTTTATTAATAATATTAAAAGTCCTGGATTTTCCAACTCCAACTGTTATAGCAACATCCCTCAGAATCAGTGAGGCCGGCTGACTTAGGGTAACAATTAATATCTTACTCTTATCAATGGCGTAGTTTTTTTTCCAAGACAGCGCATGCAATCGAACCACTACTAAAAACATCTAAAATATAACTGATAAGAAAATGCTCTGCGTGTGAAGATCACTTTGTCAAACCAGTTTAGACTAGTCAAAGCCAACTTCTCTCAAAATGCAATTGAAATCCCTGCGAAAGGACGAATTTTAGCAGAGATGAAACTATACGTAATTAATTTGCATAATATTATATAATTACAACACATGAATGTGTGAATGTTACAGCTCAGAGTCGGGGATCTTGATCAGACATTAACTCCCCAAATGCTCGCGTTACACGAACAAGGGAGCACATGACCCTGATTTATTTAATGTACACCTGTTCAGAAGGCGGTTCTTCGTGGAACCGGATTCCGAACTTAAAAGTTTTACTCCAGATACGGGATCTTAACAGACCATCGAGGTCATAAGAGTTTGAAATATATTGATTTGTAACACGTTTCTGCTAATGTTTTTGGTAATAGTTTAGTTCTATTAATATCTTGTTTTTAAGCCATACTAGGACTATTTTTTGAGTGCACGTGATTTTGAAAAGTGATCAAGTAACGAGGACGACACCTGATTTGATATCCCCTATCAAAATCTTCACACCATACTATTGGGAGAACATTTCGCCCTGAAGAATGTCACTTGCTCCATACCCGCTTACTCTAGGTTTCTTCGCGGTAATCGAGTTTCGAAACTGGAACTGAAACCTTACCATCAGGCCACCGACGTTCTTATTATTATTTTTGGAATGTTTATTTAATCAATTTGGAGGTTGACTAGGTTTCATATATTTAATACTTTTTAATAAACTTTAAAGCATAAAAACTTAACTTTTATGCTTCAAAAACTTTTATTTATTTTATATTATACTTTTATACTACAATTTTTGTTTAATCAAACTCTATTACATCGAAATGTAATATACGAATTTTACTGGAAAATTTTATTGATTCAGAACATTTGCTTAGGTAATTTTCATTTGCTGTCAATTTATTGTCTGTGCCTGGTAAGTTTCTGAGTTGCTAGGTTTAGGTTTTCTGACCAGAGATTTCTAGATTTGAAATCTGATTTCTCCAAAATATGGTTATATGAGCGGTCTAGAGCGTATTAAGTCTATAGGGAGCAATTGTCTCTCGCTGGTGTTGTGTGGAAATTCTGCGAAGGAGATACTAGTTCAGTGTTGCCTTCTTCATCTGATGGTGGATTAAAATTACGAGGTCTATCCCAAAGTAACCTTACTATTGCTTCAAAACAGGACTTCATAGTAACTATATCAAAATGTTATAAGCAATTTTATGTTATCACAAAATATGATATATAGCTAGTCAGTGTAGCCATTCGTCAAAATTTTATATATTATGCTACTTGTGGGTTTTAACTTTTGACAATTTGATATAACAGCGATTATATATTTAAATAATGTGCATATTTAAATATTAGGGATTCATTGTATAGATTTCAGTAGGTATATACTTAATTTGTTGAAAAAGTAATTTATGAAATTTAAATAAAGTTATTTTTTGCTCTCTGCCATCTAACTTAGTTATCAGTAATATGTGAATTTATGCTTTTTGTAATGCTTGAGGTAAAAGTGTGGAAAATAATATAATTTTTTTGAAGCTAAGCTGAATATTTAAGAAGAAATATAAAATATTTAATTTAATCAATGTTTGTTTTAGGGAAAAATAATTTACTGTAATCAATAGAATGAAATGTGGAAGAAATGCAATATAAATAAAACGAACATAAGTAATTTATGAAATTTAAGTAAAACTATTCCTGTTCCTTATTATCTAATTTAGTTATCAGCAATACGCGAGTTTAGTCTTTTGCAACGTCTAAGGGTAAAGTGTGGAAAACAATAAGATTTTGAAACTAAGCTGCATTTTTAAGATGAAATATAAAATATTTAAACCAGTACTTGTTTTAGGGAAACACAATGCTCTGTACTCAATAGAACGAAATGTGGAAGCAATGCAATATAAATGAAACGAATATAAGTAATTTATGAAATTTAAATGGGGATGGTGGGTTTAATGCCACTTGGTCATACCAAGCTCGAATGAGCGGAGCTCTTTCAAATTAAGGCAGAAGTGGGTGCCTGTCTTTGTTAACGAGCACCGTTAAGGTTAAAGTACGACTTTGCTCGAACACACACGACTTAACCCTTTTAGGGGGCGGTCGAGCTCATTCATCCATCTGCCAATCTGAATTTAGATCCAAATCAGGGACCGACTCATCCCTGATTCAGTATCCCCAGGGGAATTAATTTGTTATGGGAACTTGGAGGACTTTGCAGTCACGACATATTTAACGTGCCTCAACTGCCAACATGGCGGTCTTTGGCCGTGACGAGGACAGAACTCATTACCTTTCGGTTACGAGGCTGAAGCTCTACCAATTAGGCTACCGCAAAATTATTCATGCTGTTTATTATCTTATTTGTTATTCAGCAATATGTGAATTTAGGCTGTTTGCAACGTCTAAGGTTGAAACGTGGAAAAAAAAATACAGTTTTCTTGAAGCTAAGCCGAATTTTCAAGAAGATATATAAAATATTTTCCTCCCAATTCGTTTGGGAGAAAAACAGTGCATTGTACTCAATAAAATGAAATGTGAAAGCAGTGCAATATAAATAGAACGAACAAAAAAAGGCGTAGGTAAATGATGCAGCTGCAGCAGGAAAAGCAGCTGAAACATTCGTTTTAATCAAAACAATTTGATTTTAGTGGCAGAGATTAGCAATGAAACTTTTAGAATAATTAGCTCCACAGTACGGAATTATAATGAATGGAAGCATGATAAAATAAAACAGAGAATTTTATTTAATTAGAAAATCAAATAGAAAGCAAAACGTGCAATTCTAATTCAGATGTTTTTTTAATTTTTATGTTCACACTAACTGAATGTTTTAATTTATTAAAATTTTCATTACGTAATGGTATATTTCATTTTTCTGCCAACGGTTCTCTTTGAATAATTTTTTTTTACTTATTGTTAATATATTTGAATATAATAATGAATGATATTTATTCTTTAGTATGTTCGGTTTTGTTTCTGAATAATCTATGATAATTTTCGTTTTTTTAAAACTATAGATTTATTATTTATGAAATACTCCGGTAAAAACTTCGCGTCAAAAGAAAAAAAATCCTCAGCTTTTTATAAAATAAATACAATTTTGATACCTTCAAAAAAAAAGATCCTTTTGCTTTAAATGCCGAAGGTTAGCTTTATGCAAATAATTTTTTTGTATAAGGTATCCAGATATCAAAGGATTGTAAAGCCAAATATTTACGTATTGAAGTTATAGAATTTCCAGTGATGTGTGAATATCTAGAAAAAAATCTAACTAGAGCAAATAAAGTAGTTTTTCCTTTTAACTATTTTCAAAAATTTTGCGCTGCTTCATGATCCAGTTTCTATTCATGTTCATCCAACGAATTTATAATTTTTGCATTCAAAGAAAACGTTTGAAATATTTTCATGATGTAATTTTATACTGAATACCTTTCAATACAGGTATCCGCTTTAATAAGTCTCTGGTTTTAAATTTCTAAACTTTAGAAATGGGTACATACTTCCATTCGAAAAAATGCCTCAAAGGAAGTAAATAATTATATATTATGTGTATCGAATCAATACATGCTTGGCTTAAGTCACGAAGTATTAAGTTTTTATATTGTACAGAGGTCCAATTAGCCATACTTAAAAAGTTATTTTTGTTATGCTATCATTTTAAACTAAACAAAAAAAAGAATTAAACTCTGCTCTTCTGAGACTAAAAGTGATCGAGTTATGAAGCTTTGAATTTCATTATTTTAAGGTAATCTTCCTCGCTGAGATCATGAAAAAGTTCTAAAAACGCCTGAAGTAATCATTTCGTAACTCAGCCAATTTTAGTCTCAGCCAATCCAAAACGACGGAATATTTTTGAATAAAATTTTAGAGTGTGAAGATGATTTTACAAAATTTGTCTAATAGGACCTGGGAAAAGTATAAAAATTTAGCATTCCGATTTTTTTAGCACTGTCTTTATTTTTCCCAAAAAAGCAATTCCTTCTAACCTTTAAAACATTTTCCCAGTAGAAAGTGTATGACTATCGGTGATGGTTTAGAGATTAGCCTTAGGTCCAGGCTAGATTAGTCCTTTTTTATATATTAGCTTTGTTAAATCATCATTTCGTTTTGAAACAACACTAAAGCTATCTTAACCAATGGTGGAGGACAGTGTCAATGCGGATATTAACAATGACCCTATAAGGTCATATTAACAATGACCCTATAAGGTCAATGTCAAAGTAGGTATCTCCTTCACCAAACTTTCACACCTCACTAATTGGAGGTGATTAATATGTACCAAGCACATTTTAATATTGATTCTTTGGTGTAACCTTGTTTCAAGCCCACTGGTACCGAAACCGAGATCTTACCAACATCATCAGGATACTAAGGTAACTGCGTTCCGTTAGAAAGCGCTGCATTAGAAAAAAATCTTTTCTTAAATTTTAATTTATCTGATGTTTGTAAAGATTGAATATTACAAACGAGTTTCCATTAATTCTTTGATTTTCTGGTATTTTGACATTTAAAAAAACTTTCTTAATGAAAATACACTGAAGTGACAAAAGTCATGGGATAGCAATATGCAAATATACAGATGGCAGTAGTATCGCAGCGAAAAAGTATAAATGCGCAGTTCGTTTTCCAGAGCTTTCATTTGTGTTCAAGTTATTTATGTGAACAGGTTTTTCGTGATTTATGGCGGCACGGCGAGAATTAACAGACTTTGAACGTGGAATGTTAGTTGTAGCTAGACGCATGGGTCATTCCATTGCGGATATCGTTAGTGAATTCAACATTCCGAGATCCACAGTATCAAGAGTGTGCCGAGAGTATGAAATTTCAGGCATCACATTACATCATGGACAGCGCAGTGGGCCACCACCTGCACTTAATGACCGAGACCGCCGACGTCTGTGTAGAATGGTCAATGTTAATAGACGTACGAGGGATGAGTCCGATAGGACTGTGCGGCGAAATTTGTCTTCCATGGGCTATGACAGCAGAAGACCGACTCGAGTGTCTTTACTGACATCACGACATCGCCTGCAGCGACTCTCCTGGGCTCGTGAGCATATCGACTGGTCCCTAGACCAGTGGAAAACCATGGCGCGGTCAGATGAGTCACGATTTCAGTTGTTACGAGCTGATGGTAGTGTTCGAGAGTGGCGCAGACCCCACGAAGCCATGGACCCAAACTGTCAGCAAGGCACTGTTCAAGCTGGTGGTGGATGCATAATGGTGTGGGCTGTTTTTACATGGCATGGACTCGGTCCTCTGGTACAATTGAACCGATCATTGACTGGAAATGGTTATGTTCAGCTGCTTGCAGATCACTTGCAGCCATTCATGGACTTCATGTACCCACACAATGATGGGATTTTTATGGATGACAATGCGCCATGTCACCGGGCCAGAACTGTTCGCGATTGGTTTGAAGAACATTTCGGACAAATCCAGCGCATGATCTGGCCACCTAGATCGCCCGATATGAATCCCATCGAGCATTTATGGGACATCATCGAAAGGTCCGTTCGTGTCCAAACTCCTGCACCATCCACACTTTCACAATTGTGGACGTCTATACAGACAGCATGGCTCAATATTCCTGCAGAGGACTTCCAACGACTTGTGGACTCCATGACACGTCGAGTTGTTGCACTTCGCCGGGCAAAAGGAAGACCGAAACGATATTAACAGTCATCCCATGACTTTTGTCACTTCAGTGTATATTATTTTAATATTTTGGAAACTTATTTATCAATTAATTGATTTTCTTCAAAACAATTGGGGCCTCCTATGAGTTAATTTGGGAATTAATTGTTTCAGATTCCATAATACAGGATGATAATAAAGTTTTACAAATAAAAATAGATTATAATTTCGCATTTTGATTGTTTCGGAATACAATGAAGATATTTATAAATAAAACTGTTCACCTCAATAAATTTCAATGTAATAATATCCTTGATAACTTGTAGAGCGTAAAGACGGTAATTCAAATTCTCGTTAAGAATTGTTCAATATTTTAGTTGTTCACATCATCTGTAATCCTAACTTTGAATGAAAAAGCATCTTCATTTTGCTTTGAAAGCACTTTTTTTTCTTTAAGTAATTCCCAAACGGACATTGAATACTAATGGTCTATTTAAATTCATGAGCAAAAAACACACGTTAAATTTTTACTTCGTGGAAGTCATTTTGATAAAAGTTGAATATAAAATCATATTTTTCCATTAGTTGCGCTATTTGAAATAAATAGAAAACTATGAGCTCTACAATCCCACTGTAAATTTTTTTAATTCAATGGATCTTTTGTAAAAAATCTTGTTTTCATTAAAAGACTTTTTGAAAATCCTGTATTAATAATATTCAATATTACTTAAATTTAATTAATATAATCGTATTTTAATTAAATACTTATTTTATTTAATATGAAGCAGAAAATGATAAAAAGTAGCAATGTTCTTTATTTATACATCCATCAATGTGATTCCAGATATGTAATAATAATTATATATCCAGACTATAATAATAATAATTATTATCGTTATTTTTAATGGGATAGCATACTGGAACTTTCAAAATATTGTGCGTCTGAAAACTTGTTTGACATTCATTATATTACGAAATCAGTATTATATGTATGTGGGTAGTCATTACAGAAATGAGGCGTGAAATGATACTCAAAATAATATTAATGAACAAACATCATCCATTTGTTGCAGCATTCTCCCTAGGGAATATCTGTTATTATGCAATAACTGCATCATTAAGCAATAGGCATTTTCCCGCATATTCTGAGCTCGAATGAAATAAAAGTGAATTAGCGTTTGAGACCGAGTTATTTGAACTATTCCCCGCTCTTTCCCGCTCGTTAATTGAATTTTCAACGACATTTTAAAAAAGCTTTCATGTTATATCTGAAGCTAAGGTGACCTTCACCATTGTGCATGTATATCTGTAGATACGGGGGAGGTATATGAAGCTTTTTAGTTTATTTGGAAGGAGGAAGCATCTATAATTAATTTATAGAAACTTTTTCCCGAATTTTATTTGGAAGAATTTTTTATGCCTGTTTCTTAGTAGGTGCATTGAAGATATTCGATAAGGCAATGTAATCAATTTACTACACTGTGATGTAAAAATGCAGACAATGACGTCATTCCACTTTAAAATGTAGAACTGTCACAGTAAAATTACAAAAGCCTAGAAACAAATTCAAGAGCTCTTTTAAAATACTATAATCAAAACATAGCTTTTTTACTTGTTATAATACTGATTTTTTTGGATAAAAACACAAATTTACTTTTTGTATATGTTTAGATACGATTGCGAGTCTGTGTGCATTTTCAATAGCATTTGCAAATTTAAAAAGACGACTGGCACTGATTTTCTGTAAACGATAAGGCATTGAATTTCTGCAAACAATGATACTTGGCACTCGAGATACCGGTAGAGAAAGAAATTCAAACAGATGAGGTTCGGAGATTTGGCAGTTGAAGATGAAGGTAAATATGTCTTCGACATTTTGGCTATTATTCGTCGACCAAAGAAATTCGTTCATTGAGTTTTATCTAGTGCAGGGGTCGGAAACCTTTTGAAACGGAAGAGCCAAAAGCAGCAATTAACAAAATTTTCCAGTTTCTTAAAGAGTTACTAAAATTTTCGATTTAATATTGTATTATTTGATTACATATACTTGTTTTTTAATTTAAAATAAACGACTTTAAATGCGTAATGATATTTATTCATATAAAAACACAAATATAGATAGTTATCTCAACACTAGCATTAGCTATGCAGGCTTTTTGAAAGTTCGATGTTTTAAATTTCAAACCCAAATCTAGATTTTTTTTTGTAAGTTGATTTCTAAATTTACTTTTTATTGTATTGATTCAAGAGAATTCTTGCTGACAGGAATATGTCAACCCGTGCTCCATGTGCCAACTTCTTCACCTTACTGGAGCATTTTGGAAGATTATTCCTAATATGAGGGCCTCAACTCGCGGAATTTCTTTTAGAGCTCTCCACTTATGCTGTGCAATGTGCATGCATTTCTAGACCTCCAATTCTTCCAAATTGTTGTGGAGTTCTAAGAATTAGCTACTACACAAGTCTTTAATTCTCAAATATAACGGTGGATGTTTTGGAGAGACAGAAATGAAATGCAATTGGCTTGAAGATTAACATGGTTACGGAGTCTCATCGCTCAGAACAAAACAATAGTTTAAATTTATCTCACAACGGCCATGTTGAGCTCAGCGATTTTTAATCAATAATTATTTTACTAGAAACTGTTGAAATATTAGGTACTTAAAATATATTTTCTTATTTTTAAAAGGATTTGATAGTAATTTATTAATTTTTCGTATGGAACTGGAGAGCCGCAACTTTACCTCAAAAGAGCCAAAGGATGCTGACCCCTGATCTAGTGGACGCATGTATAAAGCAAAACGCTGCTCCCAGAGGCCTTGTGGGACATATAAATGCGATGATCACAACTTTCGAAAAATGAAGAGTGCCAAAAAAATGATTATTCATGGAAATCAAATATCTTCGGGACATCGTTTCAAGAGATATGATTCAAAAACTTATTTTGGAATCAGGAAGAATCGTTTTTCGGAAAAATGGAAAATAAATAAATCTAAAGTCACATTATTAGTCATAAGAATATTGTGGGCTAGAAACCATGTGTCATATGAATCAAAAGGGACAATCAGGGACATTTAGCTATTAAAAAAGTGAAATTTACGTGATCGTGATTATTGGACATTATATTGTCATAACTTGTGCAAAGAGTTTTTGTGTTTTTTAGTCATAGACATGTTGGTAGCTCAGTAGCTTTGGTGTTTGTACAATAAGGGCGGGAATAAAACCAGCTATTTAATAATGAAATCAAACCGTCGATTACACTGATTAAGGTTTAGAACTCCAGATGAATTTGCATTTGGAGTAGTGGTGCATTATATAAAACATTGAGACATATAAAGTTTTATTAATGTTAATGTTCCTTCTTGCATTCAAAGGATCAATATTCAGGAGAAAAACATATATTTCACAGAATTAAGCATAATTTTTGTTTTTATTATTAAATAAAAGCAATATAGTTTGCTTGATTCAGAAATTAATTTGCTTAATTCAGAAATCCATTGTATTCTCGAAAGGATGATTGCCCAATGAATATCTGTTATCCGATCACTGTTTTATTTTTTGTAACGACGATTTCACAGTCTTTTGATAATATGAAACTGTCAATTACTATCCAAATAAATTCTGGTTAACAGACAAAAAGAAAAATTTAAATTTCCATTCTTATCGTGTAAATGGTATCTTGCTTTCGATATGCTTTTGTGAAATATCGTTTTAGTTTTAATCTTCTACATTTTCAAAATAGATATGCACTTATAATAAAATAATCATCTAGGTTCGAAAAGTTATGACTTTAGAAATATAATTGATATCTTTCATTGCTTATTGGAAGAAACCCACAAGAGAGTTTACCTGCCTCACCCAGACTTACCTCAATGTAGAGAGTGATTCGAATGGTAGAAATGCCGAGACAGCTAAAATGGCACTGCAGTGAAAGCTGATAATGGGGATTAATTGAGGAATAAAGAACAGGGCTTCGAACCGTATTTTTTTTTGTTCCGGTTTTCGTTCCGGTTCAACTAAAAAATTAATATCGGTTCAGTTCCGGTTTTCGCTCCGCCAAAAATAACGGTTTTCGGTTCAGTTCCAAATGAATAATTTCATTTTATGTATATTCTTATTTGTACTAAAAATATAATTCTATCATAAACAAAAATGTAATTCTATCAAAATTTAGAAGATTTTATTCTTTTTTTAATTGGTACACTATGTGAATTGATACAAACAGCAGGTACGATAAGAGCGGTGAGCAGAGGACAGCGAGCATTGGCAATGTTATCCATTATCAAAATCGCATTTGACAAATAGGTTCATGATTACCCACATTCGTCGTTTGACTCTCACATCGTGCACTTGGCCTTGCAATAATTATGTAAAAAATATATTATTTATTTAACATATGAAAATTTCTTCTAATTATTAATATATCTTCTAACGTGGTTTCACTGAGATTACTTCTGTTGTCTCGGAGAATAAATTTCAAACCTGAAAACGCTCTTTCAACACTAACTTGTGTAGCTGGAGCTGCCAAAACCACCATTGCAATCTTATACAAGTGCGGATATGTAATTTTATTCTCTTCCCAGAAATCTAAAATATTATGCTTTATATCAAGCCTTCGTACATTGTCAAAATTATTGTTAAGATTTGATAGATGCTTCATGTTACGTCACTTATGGCCTCTCCTGTCTATTTACTCCTCCCTGATCTAAACAGTCTATACAAACATCCGTGGATGATCGCATGCTGAGATGTGAAAAATAAAATATAACTCGATATTTTTCTTAAAAAATCATCTGTACTTCTAGTTTAATCAACTGAATTAAATATGTCTTCTACAAGTAGTTTCATGCGAAACAGAAAAATACTAGTGAATATCAAAATAGGAGAAGCAGTATACATGTAATGATAATTATAAAGTTGACGTTAAATTAGAAAATATTGATAAGTTGGTAACAGTAACAAAATGACTGAAAGATATATCGAACCGAAATAAACCGATATTTTTTTCGGTTCAGTTCCGGTTTTCGTTCCGACCAAAATAACGGTTTTTTCCGGTTTTCGGTTTTCGGTTCAGTTCCGGTTCGAAGCCCTGATAAAGAAGCAGATTCCAACTTTTCATTCCAATTCTTTCTTCTCCCATGGACCATCCGATGAGGCATAAGCTCATTCTTGCATTAAGCTGTAAAAGGGATGACAGATCTATTGTTTGTTTATTAATGAATAAAATATATTTTTTTGTTTGATATGGGAAATATTTATCGCTTGTTTCTGTGCAGTGAGTATTCTGAAAAAGTAAGAAACAAATGAACCGATCCATCAGAACATTCTGCATTTGTTTAGCTGATTCGAGAACACTTGATGTTTCTCCGAAAGAAAGAGGCTTGAAATACTGTTTCACAGGATGTGATAGTAAAATATGAGACTTTATTCACGGTATTTTAAATTTTAATACAGCTAATTGATATATATTTTAAGGCATGATCTTTAAATAACTATTTGCTGGTTTTTTGAAGATTAGAAATATACTTATGGAATAATTTTGGAAAGAATTATAACTGTAATTATAATAAATATAATTATGGAAATGTTCAAATTTCAAACGACAATATTATTATTCAATGTCATTAAAAGTTCTTTTAATGACATTAAATTTTGTTAACACTAAATGTTACTTAATAAAAATATTAAAATTTCGAAGTAACATTTTGTTAACACTAAATGTTACTGAATAAAAATTTTAACATTTTGTTAGAACTCAATGCTGTTTAATAAAAATGGTAACATTATATTATAAAATCAAAATGTATGTTAATTTTTTATAAAGCATTCACATTTTCTACCAGATATTACTTTGTTGAAATAATTTATCTAATAATTATTATTTTCGTAATAAATATTGCTCGAGAAAAAGATTGGATTTGGGTTTGGATTTGAATTTCTGGTGCAAGATCCTGATATAGAGTATGCTGCGCCGAAACAATGTAAAATTTCTCCATTAGGATAAATTTAGTTTTGCATTGTAAAAATTGTAACTGGTTGTGTTCAAACTAGTCAAATGTTAAAAAAGGGTGAAAGTTATTAAAACCAGACTAAACTTCATGTAAAATTCCTACATCTTTAATATATAAGAAAATGCTTGATGATGCGTCTCACCCAATAAAAATTCCACGTTAAAATTGTTGGATTTAAAATGGTTGCATCGAAGGTCAATAAAGCGAGTACATTCTATTAAAATGTGACGAACAGTTAAAATAACTCCACAATCATCACACGCTTAAGAAAAGGAAATAAAATATTTTTGTGTTGAAATGATTTTCTTTAGCAACTACGCATTACAGGACTAAATAAATAGGTATTTAAATGCTTTATTAAGCATTCCATTCCATAGAATTTTTTTGCACAGTTCATTGACCCAATAAAAAAGTTATAATAATGTAGCAAAAGTTATAACATAGTAGTTATGATTGTTAAATAAATAACAACCAAAAATATTCAGCATTCTTGTGATATTGCAAGTGAGAAGGTTGAAATAGTGACATTTATCCCCAAGGACAGTAAACCATTTTGAGCTTGATCGATTTGAACCAATAAAAACGATTGCGGTTAGCCTAAAACCCGAATAAACCAGGAAGTTTCAAAATCAGTTTATCGACGTAGTGCAAACTAGTCATGTTTTCCATAAAGGATATACTCCCACTTTTTTTGCTTCATTTTTTTTTTCTGCTTGAAAAATGCATGTATCATGCTCTGCGTGTGAAAATGATCTTTTTTTTTAATGCATAAATACTTTTTTCTGGAACACCTCACATCATTCTCTGTCAGGAAACGGTGTTTGTTTATGAGAAACAGAGTAACAAAAACGACGGAGCGCGGTTTTGGAGAAAATCTCTTCTGATCCATCATGAGAATAGACATTCCGTTTTTTTGTTTAAGGAAAGGAGATTCTTGTTTTCAATGTTGTTTTCACTGTCCAGGGAAACAACATTAATTTTGAGATGTCCTCCCATTCCTGCAAACTGGAATGGAATGAAGCAATCAGTTATGTGGATCGCACGCATTTTCAGAGACATCTGCCACGGAGGATTTAGAATAATAGATCTGTACCATTCCGAACAGCGTTCTAGGGGCATTTTCTTAAAAGACTGCTCTATTCTATCAACTTTTCATTTAGAATCCCTGACGTTTAAACATTATACATCTATATGTTAAAGAAAAGAGAACTAAAAGTATATATTTATTTTCTCATATACGAATTAAAGATTTGCAATCGCCAAAAAAAGTTTGTTTTCGCACATTTAAATATATTAGAGCATTTGGTACCCCTACAAATATAATTACATAAGATGAATATTATTCTGGAATTCAGGGGGTTATCTTTTGGTCAAATTCACTACCGGAAGAGTTTCTGGTGTAATATCTAATTTAATTAAATTAGTGAATTGAATAATAATTAAGTTCAGAAAATAATAAATTTTTTATTCAAAACTCTAGACTATAAGAAAGGGTGACAACCTTCCTCACAGCACGAAATAAATCAAGTTGATTGAATATCGGACATTCAAATATATATTAGAGAATTTTGTAACCCTGAAAGTATAATTTGATAAGGTGAATATTATTCTGAAATTCTGAAGTTTTTTTTGTCAAAATCAATACCAGATAAAAACCAATTTAATTAAATTATCCTATTGAATTATAATTAAGTTCAGAAAATAATAAAAAACCATTTTCAAATCTCTAAACTGTAAGAAAAGAGGAAACCTGAGTCTTCCTTACAAACATGAAGTAAATCAAGGTTATTAAATGTGTGAAGAAACAACTTTTATAAGCAGATATTATTCAGAATACAATTTCTTCAGCTTTTTAATCTTGTAATTTCTGCTTGAGAATGGGTTTAAAAACGTTCTTTGAACTTTCTTAATTTTATAATTATTTTATTAATGTGTAAATTTATTTATTCAAACTCCTTCCTACGTACTTTTGAAACAAAAAGTTAAAAAAAATTCCAGAATAGTTTTATTCTTTCAAAATTGCATTTTATTGTTTTATTTTTATTAAAATAAAAGTAAGGTTTCCTTGTTTTTTTAAGGCCAAGTAATGAAAAATATTATTGAAGATTTTATGTATTTAAATAAATCATTATATAATTGTCACTATTTCCTGATATTCGAAATTTTTTCAAATAATTATAACTGGCCTTTGATAAGAAAACTGCTGATTTATTAACGAATATTAAATAGAAAATATTAATGCCAGAATGAAAATAAATATAAACTTGGCAATAACTTTTCTATTTATTTTTGAATTCTTAATATTTAGGAATATAGAAAAGATTTTCTTTGTATGAAAGAAATGTTTTAAAATTTTCACTGCACTTACTTAGTTCTGAATTTGATTTGCGTTTCTTTGGTTTAAATTTGCTTTTTGGCTTATAAAGGCACTTTTTGAAAGAAGGGAACTCTTTTAAAGTCGAAAGAAATTGATTTTACATCCATAACCTTTTCTCATTTATTGAGTTATCAGTGCGAATCTTCATCGAAGGGCAAAATAGAAGATTCGGTATTTGAAAAGATTATTTTTCAAATAAGCCATCTTAAATAGCTAGAAATTTTGTTCTACACTGTAAAGCTTATCATCTAGTTTCGTAAAATAAATGCTAAAATCAATTTTTTTTCAACAGTTTAAAAAATAATCAAATTTATTTGGATATGCAGATTTAAAAAAAAAAAAATTATAATTGGATACTTATTAACTGGAACTTATAGAAAACGAAAAAAAAAAATTGAAATTAACTTTCTGAAACACTTAAATAAAAGACACTCTTTTATTAACTGTGCCAATACCAATTAATTTTGCTTATTTTGATAATTTTTATTCAATAGCAAAGCATATTACTAACGGCACATCTATGTAATAAATTCTTTGATAGCATTTTAACGCCAAGGAAGCACATAAATGCCAAAACAAATGCACTTCAATGGCAGAAACGAGGGTAGAGAAATAAAGACAGAATCAGATATATTTCTAATTCTTATTGAAGCCAGAGATACACAGAGCTGCCAAATAGATACATAATAATAAATACCAATAAATTTCGTTTATTTTGATAATTTTAATTCAATAGCAAAGCAATTACTAATTACCCTCCAATGTAATAAATTCTTTGATAGCAATTTTACGCCAAGGAAACACAAAATGTCAAAACAATAGCAGTTCAATGGCAGAAATGATGACAGAGAAATAAAGAGAGAATCAGATATATCTCTTTCACGAGGTTCCCTCTTTCTTTATTCAGCCCTGATTTTTCGATTGGTTAGCTGGATTGCTAGAGCAACCCAGTCCATTTGTCACAGAAGAAACTGGCTTACCGTTCATTATAGTGACTTAGGGAGAGCGCGTAATCCAGGAAGCACCGTATTATTACCCACTAAGAATTGGGAGCTTAATGTGGCCTGGGAAGACATTTAGGGGATCAGAGCACGTAGGCTCAGCTTGTGGGCGAATTCATTTGGTTTGTTGTTGCTGATCAATTAACAACTACTTAAATGTTTTCTATCGTTTGTATTTCAGCGATCGTTATTTGAGTAGAGTGCAGAGAAAAATACTCAAAAATTATTCGGAATAGATGAACCCTCGCAAAGCTCTCCTAGAGTTAAAAATCGCATGAGTTTAGTGACCTCACGAATTATGAAGTGATTCCTTTTACATGAAAGAGAATGATTCCGTTTATATTTGTTGATAAATCCTATGAATTTCTCCATTTAAAAATTGAATCAATTAAAAAATTAAATGCTCTCCCTTGTAAAAATTTTTCGCTGGAAGAAATTTTCTGTTGATACCTAAAACATTTGTATGTTTAGACAGAGTAACTGCAATACATTTATATCAAAGCGCATCTATAATCAGTCTAAAAGATGATCAAAAGGCATGTTTAGATCCAATTCTTTTTACATAAATGAACACTGCTGGCGTCCTGGCCTAGGAATAGCGCGTCATCCCCGTGACTTTGGCTTCAAGGGTTCGAGCCCTGGTACAGGGATGGTTGTTCTTCACCTTGTGCTCTACTTGTGGGGAGTGTGAAAGAGCACCGTCCTTATAAAAAAGGGTTGTGCAAACAAATGTGAGAGTGTTATTTTCATAGGAGCTTCTGCCTTCAGGTGTTCAGGGGTCTCTACCCTCAGAAGCTATTGCACATCTCTTTCCTTTGTAAAGTGGACACAACATTATCATTATTAAAGAACACTTCAACTGGTTTCCATGATATATGCACAAAATTGATGCACTGTTTTCAGTTACAATTATAAACTAAATTCTAATTATTTGCCCTGTAAATTAGTACTCTACATCATCAATCAACAAATAAATAAATATAACAATACTCTTCATGAGAAAACAATTTCAAGTATTATATGATAAGCAATACAATTTAAAAACCTTTTTTCAAAAATTCCAAGCTTTCTGTATTCAATCAAAAAACGGTTTTATTTTAAAAAAATGTTTGCTTTTATTCAAGAAATTCAAACTTTCCATGTCAAGAAAATATCCAAGTAATTCTTTAGACAACAGCCCTTTCGTGGATAAGTTCAAGTTTCGTTTCTATCAGATGTCTGGCGTGGGTTAGGATGATTCTGGTTGAATCCGGCCGTCTTTCAGATATCCTTATATAAGTGTGGCGGTTAGAGGGGAATTTGAGCTCAGGTGGTGGTTTCGTTGTCCATCTTGGAGTCAAAATACAAATTCTTCTTCTCCCAGGAGTTTTGTGCATCGCTTCCGAATGAGATGCACATCTTATCTAATCCCTTATTAAGGAATAAAATGGTTTCTCAAAAGGAAGTTTTATTATTTAGTTTTGTAGAAATGAATAAACAACTTGAAATTTTTGTTAGAAAGCATGGAAAATAATGACATTAAAAAGCATTTGCCTATTTTCAAGACACATAAAATAAAACAGGTCATAATTTTGAACACCACATTTTATAACTTTTAATCTTCATAATAGTTTTGTGTTGATTTTTAAAACTATTTCTTACAAAATACACAAAAGTAGCATGCAGTCTTTTAGTATGCATTGGTATTGAAATAAGAAATGCAAGTGATTATTTCTTCATAATAATTTACCTTTTAAGTCTTATACCAAACAATGTAGTATCAATTTTTTTCAAAACCATTCTCCCCCTCATTTATTATCAATTTTTTTGAAATTCATTGCTTTGTTGCTTTGAAAACAAATTGATATTATGCATGGCCGATGTATTTTATCTTTTTTAAGGTAACAATGTGATGCCAACTTTTAAATTTTGAATTTCCAAGAATTTTTGGATTCATCAAAGTTTGAATAATTTTTTGCATAATACATATGTTCAAATATAAGAAATTTGTACAGAAAATCAGAATCGCAGATGTTATTTTTTTTGTTCCCAGTGCAGTTTAAAAAAAGCACTATTTTTTCCAAGAATAATTTCACTTAAAAATCTAATATATGCTATTACACAGACTTGTATGACTATGGTGTTGTTCCTGGCTAAATGAGCACACGGCGAAATGTTTGTCTATTCTCAGTTTTAAAAAACGAAGGGCACTAACATCATGTCTCTACAAATTCCTTTCGAATTTTTGAAATTTCTCAAAGTTGCCGTCCTCCATATGCTATCCATTTTTGAAAATTCATTGATTTTAAAACAAGCTGGTGGTATGCATATCCATTGTATTTTATCTTTTTCATAGTAATAATATGGTGTTAATTTTTAAAATTCAAACTTGAATAATTTTCTGCTTAATCCATAGTTCCAATATACGAAATTCTTATAGAAAGTAAAGGTCTCATTTATTATGTTCACAGCACAATTTTTAATAAAACACTCATTTTCCCCATATAATTTCTTTTCAAATTCTAATATATCTTAAATCTTATATAGACTTGTATTAGAAATGATTTATATGATATTATACCACACGAAATAAAGCACAATGTAAGGTTTAAAAACCAAAATGAACTAAAATTATATACTTTTTAAATTTTTTTCGAAGTACACGAAATTGTTATGTTAAATGCTGAATTAAATGAAATCCATAAATAAAAAACTTTGTTCAATAATAAAAAAACTCATTATGTTTTCTCATCTTTGCCCAACGCAATAAATATTATTAAAAATCAAATTAGGATGCTTTAAACGCATAGAAATAAAAAAATTCCTAATTAAATATATCATGAATGCCAAATTATGTAATTTTTCGAATTCGGGAAAACTGCTCGTATAATGGATAATCCCATATTACTATTGTTTGCTTTGCGCAACAATAGAAATACAATTTGCGGAACTATTTCATGCTATATTTTAATATCATGATATACTTTTTCTATCTGATCACAAGTCCTGTTGTGTTATATGAAATGCCATTCAAATAAAAGGTTTGAATTTTTACTTCTACGCATGGAACTTTTGAAATTTCAACAAGCGCTTAAGACAGTATTTTATCTGTCAAAAAGAATAAAATTAATTTTGATAGACAAATTTTCTGTTATAGGCTTCTAAAGCTACATAGAAACGCCTTTTCTAATTTAAAATTAAAACTATTCGTTGGAATACATTTTGCCAAACAATTTATAACTATGTTTTATTGTTATAATATAGTTTTTCTTCTAATCACAAGCTCTGGTGATACTGCATGAAATTCCCTTAAATTAATATGCCTGAGTTATTAATTTTAAACACGGAAACTTTTTAAATTTCCACAAGTGCTGGAGACAGTTTTTTTATCCGTCAAAATAAGAAAAAATAATTTTGAAAGCCAAATTTTCTGTCATACACTTGTAAGGCTATATAAAAACACCATTTTTTGATTTTTTTTTTCCCAAGAAAAATTATTTTTAATAAGTGGATGATCCCTAAATTTTTTTAGCAGTGAAACATTTGACAGCTTTTGAATTAATTATCCAGTGGTGTTGAAATAAACATTTCGTCAACCAAAAAGTTTGACTTTCTTATAAAAAAGTATACTCTTACGCGCAAAAAATATTCATTTAAAAAACTGTAACTCAAATTTCTAATGAAACTGTAATTTACGGAGTAAAGTACGATGGAATTTTCAAGGAAATATTTTCAACTTATTTTGAAAGCAGATATATCAGAAACATTCAAAAGATATAAGACTTTTACAGTAATTGAATTGAATTAAATTTCATCTTTTTAAGCTTCCAGGAAAATGAAGCAAATATCAATCGATGTAGAAGATTGAGAATTCTTTGCTGGAAAACTCTAAAACATTTAATTTTGAATCACTTAGGAAGTTCACTTCTCAGAAACTTCCCCGAATCGTTTATTACTAGCCAAAAGTATTTTCCTGGAATGTTGATGGTCTTCGCGACATCAAAAGTAACACAAAAAGTTATAAATTGAATTTATCTTCAATTGAAACTAAATTTTTGCATTTTTTTTCTCCTTCTACTTTTTAAATGAAATGATCTTATCTCTTAGATACTGATTTCTTTTTCGCCTAAACCCATGCTCTCTATTGTTTTTATTTCTATTCCTTTTGTCTTAATTAAAATTTCTCTTCAATAGAGGACTGAGGATAATACTTTTTCGGCAGCCTTCTGGGAAATCTCCACTTCTCCTTCACCTTTACATGAATATTTTCGTAGAAATAATACCAATTGAAGAGATATTTGTCATCTGACAGGTTTTTTTAGAAATCAAAGAAATGGTTAATTTTCTCATCTTTTTTATTAGAATTATATTTGCATTAATACAGTGAAATAATTTTTAGTTTGATTTCAATCATAGCTCGCATTTTGCTTCTTTTGCCATTCAGCGTTTTTCCACTTTTTTTCTTTTAGCTAAATTAAACAATTTTTTTTCATTTATACGCATAAAAAAGTACCACTCCTGATTTTTCTGTGAAAATTCATAAAGCTCTTAATAGATTTTTCTCAGTTTTGTATGTTTTATTTGCTCTAAATTGGCTTCATTCTAGAAATATGATTTCATGTAAAAACTGTTGTTAGAATTTTTTGTAATTTCCTTGAAATCGCCATTTAATTATGGTATTGATATAATCGCAACGAAACTTAGGATCATGATTCGATTAATTATACTGCTTATATTATATGGCTTATAGATGCTGATATTGATTTTATTTTGGCATGGATTCTTTTGCTTTGTACTTAACGGGAATTAATTCTTAGAATTGTTCGCATTTTTTCTGAATTTTTTATACAATAATGGAATTGACAGATATAAAATCTGAAGTCAATCTTTCCTATAAATTTATTTTTGTTCTTCTAAAAATCTCCAATATAATTTTGACAGCAAGTTTCTATTAACAATAAATAAAAATAAAAATCATTAATAATAATAAATTAACTAAAGTTTAAGTTTAAATAAAAATAAAATTTAAATTAATTAATAATTAAATTAAATTAATAAATTAATTAATAATTTAAAAGGGGTTCAAAAATAAATTGAAGTTTTCGTTTCCAAGTTTTGTTTGCCTCTGAACATCAGTTAAAAAGCATCGCATAAAAGAAGTATCAAATACCTTTGTATCTGTAATATAACACTACAATCAACGGCTTATTAAAAATGGTGATGAATGCTTTAAAT
>JAPMOQ010047785.1:383903-397928 GCA_026543055.1 Argiope trifasciata | reverse complement strand
TAAAATGTAGAAAAAATGAAAATAAGAAATTCTTTTTATTACAGATTTACTACTATATATTTAAAAACTTATTGCATTCATTTATACTGGTGCATAAATTTCAATACAATTAAGAGTTATTTTCGATTGAGTTGAAAATTTACTATTAGTGCTTTACCCTTTGGTAATGATTCACCGACATTTCAAGCGCTTTTTCATTTACTTTATAATTACCGTCTTATTTTTCTTCCTTATGGCGTATTTTTTTGTTTGTTGACTGACGGAGTTTTTATTTCGCGATATATTTTTTAGTATTGAAGAAAATAAATTCAACTAGCCAGATTAGATCCTCATTGTTTTGAAAATGTTTCAAACAAAGTTTGTATTGAAAAGGTTTCGATAACTGCAATATTTTAGAAATTACGGGCTGGAAAATGATTTTCAAGCCCTAATATTAACTGTCTCTAATATCATGTTTCCAGATAATAACTTAGATGTAAAGGAATCTACCTTTGTTGCCTTCCAGCTTTTATTTATAAGCAAATATATATTTAATCTGTATTTTGGTTCTGGGAATTGAATAAACTACAAACCCTAGTAATCTAAAACTTCGATCTATTTTTGCCCAAATTCCTTAAAATTAAAAGTGCTTTGCTTTACACTGAACTCACTAGCATTTAATTATATATCCAATTTCTAATTAGTTTTAAAAGATTTAACTGCTGAGTGTTAAGTCGGGAAGTGTTTAGCTAGTCTGGCGAAAAATATGCTTTTGTTAATAACATTTAAATGGAACTTCAAATTTAAAATGTCAGCTCCGTGTTCCTAACTTATAGTAAAAATTATTATCTTCGACAGCTTTAATTACTTCCAAAAATTTTTAATGAGCCACAGATAAAATATAAACAAATATTTATCATTAATTTATATTTTAAAGGAATTACTAAAACTGGAGGCGTGTATATGAAATTAAACATAGTATAGAGACTGTAAGTTAATTTACAACAATAATCTTTAATAAATAAATTAGGATATATTCCTTGTAGTATTTTACTTTGATAAATAATATAATAACAATGCGTACTGCCAAGTATTGATAGTTTATTTCGTTGAAATGTATTATAAATTTGGAAATTGAAGTATCAACATTTAATCAGCTTTAAGTTCAATCAGAATTTACCAGATTATGATGATTTTAATATAGTATCCCTTTAAACCGTAGAAAACTATAAATAACGATAAGATTTTTCTGCGTAATGAAAGCCTGTGATTTTATAGTATGTAGTTTATTTTAATATATTAGCTAGTCTTTAAATAAAACATATGATTCATTTCACTATCATGTCCCTCTATTATTAAGAAAATAAAGAATCGCCTGGAATCTGAAACTAGAAATATTTAAAAAAAGTTTCCTATTTGAATTTTTATTGATTCTTTATATATTTCTTTCATCTTTGGGAACAACACAAGAAAAACCGATATTGCTCACCTTTTATCTCTGTTTTCTGGTAGATCTTTATTAGTCTATCGAATAGCCATATTGGTATATTAGATAGCATCATAAAAACATATACGTATCTGATAAATAAAAGGACAGCCATCGATTACTTTGGCATTGCTATTTTTTTTATCTGTTTTATTTTGCAAGTATTACGCTCAGCGCTGGTTTCTTTAGATGTTTACAAGCAATTAATACTTTGTTCATGTTTTGAATTAGTTCATATTTATAATAAAAAACCCACTGAATGTTCTTTTAATTTTTACAAACAATTAATACGTTGTTTTACGTTATTTCATATTTATTATAAAATTTCTTATCAACGGAATAAAGTTAGTTTTAATGGACGTTTTTCATGCACAAATTCTATTGTAAGAAATTCTATTTGTCACGTTATATAAAAAAAAAATTTTATTTCTTCACTTCTAAACATTTTCCTTTTTCTATGTTAACAAAATTTGCCACCATTTCTCTGATTCTCCGTTTCGATATGCAGTAGTTTTTTTCATAGGTGGTTGCTTTTTATCTAGAACAGCATTTAACGCATTTTTTGGATACAGAACGCTTGCTCCAAAGGGATTCTTTAGAATTTTCTTATTCGGTTCAAATCCAAATCCAGCACCTCATGACAAAAAGGTGCTATTAAATGATAAAACGAGAAATACGTACAAATAAAAAATACACAAGAGCAATAAAATACAAATATTTACACACCATGCTTTAAAATATAGAAATCAAATAAGACACACACACACACACAAATCGGTTATGAGTTTAAATGTTGCAGATATTTTAAGTTCCAAAATAATGAAATTCAAAAATAATTTTTAATTAAACTAATTAAAAAGCATTAATTAGGAGTTATTTAATAAACATCATGATCAGGTTGGTTTTGTGTCCTCGTTTTATATACAGAGATTGCAATGGATGTTTCTATTTCCATCTATGATTATTGTAATCTGTAAGGATTTTAGTTTAGTTGTATTAATACCTATTTGAAAGCAACACTAGCGGTGCAATGTTATATTCCCATACAGATGTAAAGAACGGCACCTGAGCTGGAGCTCCTATTGCTAAACTTCACCTTCATTACAACGAGAGGATGTTTGGCCAAAGTCGTGCGATTTAACGAGTACTGATCCTTATGCGTTAGGTATCTTTAGTGTTTTCAAGTTTTGAACCAGTGAATTTCCGGTTCTCTGGTTAAGATCTTGCCATTTGACCACAGACAGTCACTGACCATCAGCAATGAAAAAGAAAAGGGGGAAAACAGAATCAGCTTTTAAAACAAATACAAAATATAGTTTTGCATTTGTTTTAGAACTGTGCCTTTGTTTTTATAGCACGCATCCCAAATTGCTCTACTATGTGTCCAAATTTGAGCGCACAGAGCAGAAATACAAAATCTTTATAGCTTATTTATAAGTAAAAAAATAATTTTATCTGATAATTAACAAAATTTTTATGCGATTTTGAAATAAATCCAAGTTTTTTTTCCAGTCTTCTCAGTTTAGGCATTTAACTTCTTTCTAGTGAGCACTTTATTAACTTGCTCAAACTGTTATTCATAAAATTCTAAGAGTTAACCAAGCCATTCCAGTTGTTGTTCATATCATCCAAGATATAACTTAATTCTTTATCGATTCGAGAAACCCTCTTAACAACCACTGATTTCTGCTCTCTTCTTATTTGGTCTTCAGTCATTTCATGCAGTCTCATTATCTATTAAATTCATTATCTTTTTCGTATATTCTAGTTGTATTTTTATGAAACACCTGTCATGTTTCCCTCATTCCCTGTGCTCTTTCCCAAATTTTAGGAAAACATATGAAAACAAGCAATACCATTCTTACATTTTTTCAAAAATAAATACATCTCTCCACATCCCAGCGAATGATAACGAGACACAATTCTGTGTTTATAATGAGACGCTTTTACTACAATTTTCGACGATGTTTGTCTAGAGGCAAAATTACAACGACTCTTGCTAATATAATTTCTTTTTTCATTTAAAAGCAAGTCATTTGGAAGCAAAACCTTTTTTTACATTAATTCTCGTTCTACTCCTCGAAAAATTTTAGAGTACTCATTTGTTAGAAGATTGCAAAAACGTTTCTTTCACCATTTCATCAGTATGACCTATAAATAACACAAGTAAAATGTGAAATTTTTTTTTTCTAGTCTTTTTAGTATCTTTTATAAAAAGTTGATTAATATATTAAACACGTGTTTTCTTAATGATTTTCGATTTTTTTGGAGAGAGAGCTTAAAAAAAAATAACAAAAAAAGCCTAAGATTAAGTTGGATTATTTTTCAAAATTCATTATAATTAAAATAAATATCAAAACAAAAAAATCATTTAAAAATTTGAAAAAAAACCCTCATGCATAATTTTTTATTGGTTTATAATGAATTTTGCACATCTTCAAAAGCAACTCAAATATCAATAATTTTTATCTTCCATTTCTCGTTTTCATTAAAGTCTGTAAAAATGATTTTCTCATTTCAATTTAAATACTATACTGTCGGAAAGTTCGCAATAAATATAAAACAGATATAAATTTTGAATATATTTGATGACAAGAACTTATAGGAAAAGATTAGAAAACTTGATGCATCAAGGTATTTTTTGTTCTTTGACATCTGAAACGCAAAAGCACTTTCAATTTATTTCCAAATAATTCTTTAAAAAATCTTTTTAATCTCAACGCACAATTTCTGATAACAAAGAGACGAATTTTTTCCTAAAACACCTCCAAAACTTTTTCTATGTTGATCTTACAAATTTATAATTAAAACTATCGCATGCCCTCTATGCAGACGGTATTTAAAAGAGGTTAAAAATTTTTTTTTATAAATGTCAACTGAATTTCCATCAGCAGAAAAGAAAAAAAACGAAAAAAAAATTGCAATTTATTTCGAAATAATTCTGAAAACATTTTTAATAAGGGAACTTGAGAACAATTTGTGATGCCATCAACACTTTTCTTGCGAAGTTTTTCTATCATTTTCATTTCCTCATTATAACCATATTTTTGTAATTTAAGAATTATAAACGTCGAAGGAGTTCTATTCTTTGAAATAAAACAAAGAACTTTATATAAGCTGAATGCTAGAGGATGAACTACATATTAGTTTTAAATTTGATTGTTATTTCCTAAGTCCAGTTCCAACCACACATGACGTTTGATACTGACCTTTCTTTGACCTCTGAGGCATTTTTCGAAACTGCGTGGGGTGTATTGAATTATTCCTTGAGAAAGTTTCGCGAAGATATTTTATAAGAATACATAAGCAAAATTTCTGGCTTCCATGGTACATGGAATTTTTTTTAAATTTATTTTGTTGAACAATTGGCTTCACAATTTTTTTTTTTTAATGTTGGATATTTGATCTAATAGATAAAACTGTTGTACAACTAGTCGGAAAAGCTCCCCTCTCGCATTGCGCAATCTTGAGAATAAAAGGCAGGAAGGAAATGAATTGAGAAGAAAATATTTTCCTTTTGACTGATTTATTTGAAAATTAATCTCAGATCTACAACTTTTTTGCTAAGACCATGTATTAAATTTCCTCTACATAGCTTATTTGATTTTAGAATTATTGCACTCACGAGTACAGAAAGACAGATAGACATTTTTTGAAGGATTTAACTCAGAGTTTCATATACAACAGCAAACTGAAATAAATATGAAAAAAGAAGACCCATACTTTTTGCCATATTTTCTTAGCTATATTATGATGTCGCGTCCGTGTTTCCACTGAAAGGAGGTGCAGTAGCTTCTGAGGGTAAAGACCTCTGAGCACCCAGAGGGCAGAAGTCTGACTTGTAGCTCAAATGAAGATGACACACACATTCGCTTGCACAACCCCTTTTTACAGGGGGGCACATTCACACGCCTCACAGACAGAACACAGAATAACAGCCATGCCCGAACCGGGACGCCCAGATCAAGGGGAAGACACGCTACCCCTGTGCCAGGACGCCGGCTTTGAGTTGTATAAATATTTGTTTTATTTATATGGTTTGTTTCATATTTGAATAAGTGAGTTCCTGTTTGAATACGCGAGCTTACACAGACAGATATAGCCACACATGGATGAATTTCACCCAAAATAAATACAAATTTCGTTCGACTTAATCATTTATTTTGAATTACAGATTTACAAATAGATAGAAATTATTTTGATTATTTTTTAAAACTAGATGAATTCTGAAAAGTAAGGATTTATCAAAATGCAAAGGTATTGAGTTTTTGACATTTCAATGTTGCTTTTATTTACATTGTATACAGAAAGATGAAAACAAATAAACATAGCAAGCTTTGAATATTTTTAATAAGAGGTCGCAATACATGTCCTTTCCATGGATCAAGTATACTATTAAAAAGAAAATAATATATTTTTGTAGGTTTATAAATTGGTCAGTAGAAGGAATATAAAGCCACTACTATTGCTAAAATTATTCTGTTCTGTTATTCTACTAATTATTTTATTATTACCGCTAATATTCTCCTTGTTGAGGGATAATCAACTAATCAAAGATGATATAGAATTATTATATGTGATGTAACCTGTTTCAAATAGCAGGTATTATTGAACATAGTTAATTCCAGTGAACTGAGACCTGGTGGAAAGACGGTATGATCAAGTGACATTAATGCCAAGTCATCTAAATGTAAGGGTAGTCGAAACATTGCAAAGATAAACATATATTGCTGGCATTGGAGCAATGATTCGACGTGAAGCTGATATTAAATTTACAAATCTGACAGAAATCTAATGCAAGAAATCTTAATTAAATCTGGATCAAGTACCTTAACGCTATAATTATTACAGTAATTATACAAATTCAGTTATTCGAAAGGAGCTCCCATTTGAGATTTAGTATTTTTAGTGCCGATACAATTACTAATGAGGAATCTAATTGTATATGTATGTATAGCTTTTGAATAATTCCATAAGACATTATTACGCCGCAGTCTCGTAGAGTCTTTCTCCTCCATCTAGCGCAAAGAGCATTTCAAGTATATGATATTCAAAATAAACTAAAAACCAAAACAGAAAATAGATACATAGATACATATCAGAGCAATCGAGAATTAATTTCTGGCTATCCGCGTAGAGCACTAAATCCCTTACAGATTAAATAATACAGCTCCTAAGAAAGTAAGAGATATTACAAAAAATATTTACTAATTAATCAAGAATTGCTTATACATGCTAAATTCTCGTCATTTTTCTCGTAAGAAAATTTTTTAGTAAAAAATATATATTTAGTAACTGCTACAGCAGTTAATTTATGATTATATTGTTTATTTGTAAATTTCTTATATTTTTATGCCAACACACACACATGCAAACACGCACACAAACACACGCACGCATGCATGCACGCGCAAAGTATATAGCGAACAAAAAAGGGAGACAGAGAAAAGTGATCGCGAATAAATATTATGAGCTTATATAGTTCGAGAAAAAAACATCGATTCAGCAATTTAATTCAGGGGAAAAAGGAATATCTAGTACAATTTGGAAGTTATAGAGCAGTCAGAATTTGAATGATAAGAAAGTTATTTTTAGATCTTAGCTAAGATGATTACATAACACGCACGCACTCACGCATACTGTCTCACACCAGCACGTGCGTGCACACATACATGTTGCATGTATTAGCGAGTTGATGAAAAAAGTCAAGAAAGATTGGTCAGGTTAGGGATAACAACCAAAGAAACACCTCATAAGCAAAAGGTTAAGATTGTTGGATTTCTGTAGATTTTAACATGTGGACGAGTTAAAGTTACTTCGGTGTATATTCCGATTTCTTTCAATTTCTAGAAATGAGCATGCTGCATGAGGTTGTGTAATAAATTCGAAAACATTGTTTTTAGTTTAAAGATGCTTCCTAAGACTTAAATAAGTATTTATTTTATTTTAAATTTAAATTGAATGATTATAATTTCAATGATTATAATTTTTCTGTAGATAAAAATAACTTGCATCTCTGTGCATCAACAAAATCAAACGATTTACAACATTGTGCATGACTTACTGCAAAATATTTTTCAACAAAATGGCAGCTTGAGAATAAATATTGATGGAATAGGTATTAAAATTCTTTATTTTTCCTTTCTGGCTCTGTGTCCACAGTTTCCATAACTATTAGGAGACTTAGATTATCAGGTAATGCATCCCTACATTCAAGTCTTATTCGAAGGAAAAAGAAACACTCTTTTTTTTCCAAAGGTCCATTGCATTCCCGAAGGTCTCCCTCGTTTTTCCTAACTTCTATAAGCTGTATTCTCAGTGGATACAAATCATTTTCTTTAATGTTAGCTAGATACGAGCGCTTGGGCATAGATAAGACACAAAATATCATTCAGAGTTTCTTTATATACATTAGAGTGAGGGAAATATTTTAATGTAAATAAAATTATTGAAAATAAAATAAAACATTAGTATTTTAAGGTTCTATTACTGTTATTTCCCTTTTTTAAAATTCCTACTATTAGTTCTGTCTGTCCCTATATATATATATTTATATATCTTGTTCAAATTCTCAATTGTTAATAAAATGCTTTTTATTCATCCCTTCAATTTTAAATACATTTTTTAAACTTGTAAGGGATGACATTCCTTACAAGTGTAAAAAATGTAAATCTTGTTCAAATTCTCAATTGTTAATAAAATGCTTTTTATTCATCCCTTCAATTTTAAATACATTTTTTAAACTTGTAAGGGATGACATTCCTTACAAGTTTAAAAAATGTAAATCTTGTTCAAATTCTCAATTGTTAATAAAATGCTTTTTATTCATCCCTTCAATTTTAAATACATGTTTTAAACTTGTAAGGGATGACATTTGATGCTAGTATCGCTTTTTCAAATATTAATACACTAATCAAATTTAATCAATTTTTAATGCTTTAAATATAGTTTTGGCAGTTTGTAATGATAATTGGAATTAGCAGGCAGTAGCTTAATCGGTAAAATGAAAGGAGTTCTGTATTTTTCATCTTGAAGGTGAAGAATGTGAGTTAAAACTTGCGATGAGAAATTATAGACCACCATCAGCTTCATAAATTAGAACCAAAAAAAGGGGATAAATAGTAAAGGACAAATTAATTGTTTAACACTATGTATTGAAAGGAAAATGGAAAATTGCAAGGAAATTCTCTTTCTATTTTGCCACTTAATAATGTGATTCTGTTATATGTATTTACATATTTATATTAATTATAATTATGTAATAAAACGTCACTAAAATAAAATTCTCTTTGATGATATAAGTAGGGATAGACTTACATATTTATATATTACTTGTTTGTTTGCCCTTCGAAGATCAGCTCTAATTTGTTGAAATCAGAAACCACTCAGCTCGAATCATAGTTGTTAACTAATAACATTTAGATCGAGTGTGCAGGTTAAAAAAATTTTAGTACAACAGTGATAACTGGGAAACTAATTTTAGTTTTAAAAGCAGTGTGGACCAATTCAGCCAGTTTATTAGTGAGTTCAGTTTGTACAATAATGTGGGTCAGTTCTCCGTTTAAATGCCACCCAAATATATACAGATTGAATACAAATGATGGATCCGATTTTTAAAAATCATATTTTAGAAACTACAGCGCAAATTAGAATAAATGATGCATGAATTTAAAGAGAATTATACGAAGCTTTTTTTGAGCAAATGTTAGATGTGAGGCCGTCTTGTTACACTGAATACGTCCAATCTGTAATCCACTTCTCTCCAAACGTTTTGTAACATCACTCTCCCAGTGGTTCTGAATGCTGCACAAATGCGTTCTTTCAGTTCTGGCAGTTTTTTCGGCGTTGTTGGTACATAAGAAATGTCTTGTCTGAATGATTTCTTTATGTGGGATAATGTCAAAGATAACAAACAAAACATAATGCAACAAAATGTTTGGAAATAACTTGTTTACAGATTGCACGTAGGCCATGCAACAAGAGGATCGAACATTGTACATTTGTAACTGAAGGGAAAAAACGGTATATTTTTCTATAAATTTATTTATCACTTATTGCAATGCTCAGTAGATTACGATTTTTAAAAAACAGGCTCAACATTTGAACTCACTCTTTATTTATCCTATATTTTTTTTTATCTCAAATATTTTCCACTACTCTCTTATTCAGGGTATTCCATACTTTACCGCAGCGAAATTTTCTCTTTCCATTTTATTACTTATACTTTATATCTTAGTTTGTACATTCGCAAAGGGAGATTCAAAACTGCATTTTTAACAAGTAATGTAACAAGAGAGTCCTACATCGGACATTTGTATCTGAAAAAAAAATTGGTATCTTTCTCTTTAAATTCCTGTATCACTTATTGTAATATGCGCAATAGCTTCAAAAACAGGATTTTTCAAAATCGGGTCCATCATTTGTACTCACCCTACATTTATCCGATATTTTTGTCTCAGATATTATCCACTATTCTATTATTTGGGCCTTTCCATATTTAACTGCATCAAAATTTCCTCTTTCCATTTCATCATCTACATTTTGGAGCTTAGTTTGTACACTCGCTAAGTGAGACTAGAAACTGTACTTTTAAGAAATAAAAATACGATGCTATATCTCTCATATAATAAATTTATATTTATGAATAGAAGTTTGTGACCGAGATAAAGTGGGTTGTTACGATTTTAGCTCAACGACGTATAAAGTCATAATTCAATGAGATTTTATCCAAAAGAAAACAACTTCAAAGGGTTAAATTGTAAACTCACCAACCCCTATGTATTGACATTGAGTAATGTTACATTCCAACCTACATATTTACATTTTTCGAGAATGTTATGTCATATAGTCGCCGTTTGAAGTTCGCTAGAGTGAAACCAATATTTTGTATTTACTTTCTTGCAGATCAAAAACGGATTTTCATACGTCATTAGCTATTTCTGCCATGGTAGATATGTTTTGGAGATATAGAGAGAATATATATGAGAATTCTCATATATAGAGAGAAGAGAAATATTTGAAAGAGGCAAGTCTCTTTGAAGGTAACTTTGGTAATTTTTGACATATTTTAAAACTTGGGTTTCTGTTTGTACAAACTAAGTATTTTAAAATCATTTTCAAATGCTAGGAGAACATTAAAAGTATATCGTAATAGCTTTTAAAGCATGGAATTAAAGACAAATTCAGTATAAAGTATTGTTTTTATAAATGCCTACAGCACACAGATAACATTCAACTGTGGTTCAAAGACAGCTTCGTTATATCTTTTCTAACTTCAAAATGGGATATTTTTCACATTTTAAAAAGGTATTGAATATTTTTGTAAATCAGAAATCGAAAAAGTTTATTTCTTTAGGCTTGCCCATACAAAGGTACTCTGCACATCTGAGTTATATATTTTTAAAACTTAATCGATGTTTAGGAATTGGTTTTTCATAATTATTATGGCTCTGTTTCTTTATAGAGCTGTTTTCAGTGCTTTACACTTTAATAATTTTTTGAGAACCATAGAATTTTAACGAATAAAATACCCATTTCTTAAACACACGAATAAGAGAGTATTTTTGTAAATTATTTTTAATATTATCATTTTCCCCTTTTAGTCTTTAATGCAACTCATAATTTGTCATTACAAATATTATGGAACTTTGTTTCCTTCTAATTTTTCAATCTCAATACCAGATGCCAATATTTATATTTCCCAAAATGTAACTAATAATAATCAATTAAATGATAATTGATATCTGGAAATATTAAAACACATTAAAGTTAATCGGAAGAAATAAATGTAGGAAATTTTTAAGCTTTAACTTATTAAAAAGTGAGTGAATCACCAATTGCAAGATTTCAGTTTTTTTTTACTACGAAACAAGTCAAGTTAAATAAAAACTTCTAAAAAGCAAACGAAATTGCTGTTATTCTTTATCTCACGTTACTTTTAAAAGTTTAATGGAGTGATCTGAAATAATTCCGATAGTTAATTATTCATTCTTAAATTTAATCAAAAAGAAAAGAGCAAAATGCATTCAATATGCCTGTGAATGAAATTCGATTACCAATAACAACAACAACCAAAAATGCCTAGAAAACTTTATTCAAATTCGGTCATTGAAATTTAATTACAAATTAAATCGATGTGATCGTGAAAGCTGCAATCTTCGCAGTCTTTTAAGTGACGAAGTTTAACAACTTTCAATTCTTAACCAATAATTTTTCATTTTGGTAATTTTATTTTTCCTTCACTGGTTTATTTCCTTGCAGCTAAATAATTCATCGACAGGCTAGAAAAATGAGAATGGTTTGTTTAAGAGAAACCCCGAGGGAAAAATCAATATGCAAAATTATACAAGGTATATTTAAGGCAATTTTTGGAAACTTAATAATGGGATGTGAAATAAAAGACAGCATTAATGCAATTAAGTGAAAAAACGTGTTTCATAATTCAAGGTGAGTTACGTGAAGCCCAATAAAAATTGGATCCCTGGGGCTATCTGTCAACGTTATGTATGGTGTTATAACGCATGAGAGATTATTAAAGAAAAAGAAACAGAAATTTAAGCACTTCGCATATTGATAAGGCATACTATCTTATCTTTTAATTTTATAAACATAAAATTTATCTTTTTAGAAAATTTCCGTTTTTTTTTCTCATGGTTTTATTCCACTTTATTTACTTGGTTTTAAAGAAGATGGAATTTTATTATTGATTTTTACTTGGTTTTCTGAAGTGCTACAATGCTGAAATTTTGTAACTCCCTTGAGTGTTCAGTTTGAGTTGAAGAAAATCAAATAATGATACGTGCTTTTAGCTGATGATAGATATTATTTTATTAACTAAAGTGGGTATTAATATGCAATGTGCAACGCGTTATGTTTACCCAATAATCGTTGATTGTTGAAATGTATAGCCAATTACAAAAATCTTTTAAATCAGGTAAGCATTCATGCTTTATTATTTCTGAAAGAAAATAAACTTTATTTACCCGAAAATCGTCGATTTGTAGAAATGCATCTCCAGCAACCAAAATCTTTAAAAATGAGGTAAGCGCTCATGATTTGTTATTTTTGAAAGAAAACCTTTACTTACCAGATAATTGTCGATTGTTGAATTGTATCTCTAATTAAAAAAATTTTTTAGTGAGATGAGCATTCAGGCTTTGTTATTTTTGAAATAAGACAAACTTTATAAAAATTACGAAATCTGACTTATTATACACGTCATGCTTCCAACAGTTATATTTACAAATAAAATAGAAAAGTTTGACTTCAATAGGATAAAAATTGACAGCAAATTTTTTTACTCAATTTATGATAGTGTTATACTGTAGTTTATTTATGTATGTAAAATATATCAAATTAAGTATAATTGACACCTTGAATACAAAAAATGAGCATAAGAAACTGGATAAATGGGATCGAAACACAAATGGCTTACGACTATAATTTGTATTATAAAAATAAGCATAATACCACAGCCACATGTTCAAATTTTAAGACGAAATAACGTTCAATTATTATCCTACATAAGTAGAACTCGTTGTGTTATATTTGTTCTAATACGTGTAAACTTTATATAAACAAAATTATAGAGATAATACCAATAATTTATCTTGATTTTCATAATTTTTATAAAGCAATTATTATTATTTTTTTACTTTTAAAAATATCATATGAAATCTAAACTTAATTGAAATCATTTCGTAATATGTAGTGTATGTCTATGACAGGTAGTTATGAAAATAAAGGCCAAGTAAAAATAGCGCGTATAAAAATAACCCGATAAAATAGTACCCATTATGTAGAAATTTCCAATAAATCCCCAATTTTTAAATGCAATAAATACCCAGTATTAATATTTTAATTTTACAACTAAATAATAAAAAATTTCATATCTTTCGAATATAGGAATTCTTTCTTATTTTTGCCGTTGTAATATTTTTTGGTATTGATTATTTTTCTCCAAAAAATTAATTAAAATTGAATGTGAATCCTTTTTTTATTATATCTTGTCGTTAATACATTCTATATGAACTAATCTTTAGTTTTGAAAAAGAGAAAAATATTAAGAAGATAATTGAAATGATAATTGAAAATTTCATATAGATCAATTCCTCATCTCTTATCCTCCTCTTCGCCTATTTTTTAGACTGGATTGAACCAGAAAGCAAAAAATTAATTTGATTATTGTCAGACACATTTTCAAAAGAGGTATATACAAATCTCAGTTCTTGATAATTACTGCTCAAAAATTTCTACGCAATCATGTTTTCTTACTTATAATCTCTTTGCCTACGGCTTTTGAAATCTGATTGGTTTTTCTTTTAGACTGGTAGAGACTTTAGACTTTATATATATATATATATATATATTAAAGCATTTTTCAATGAAGCAACGTAATTTTGAAAAATTTAATCAAGATTATCCAAAACATTGATTAATGAAAAATATATTTCTTAGATGACTATAAATTTATCAACTCATTGTTATGATTATTATTTCATCTGGTGGCTTTTTCAATTATTTTTTTAAAAGCAAGCATAATTTATATGAAAAAACTATAT
>JAPMOQ010047785.1:355952-383503 GCA_026543055.1 Argiope trifasciata | reverse complement strand
CTTTCGATGATGTCCCATAAATGCTCGATGGGATTCATATCGGGTGATCTAGGTGGCCAGATCATGCGCTGGAATTGTCCGGAATGCTCTTCAAACCAGTCGCGAACAGTTCTGGCCCGGTGACATGGCGCATTGTCATCCATAAAAACTCCATCGTTGTGTGGGAACGTGAAGTCCATGAATGGCTGCAAGTGATCTGCAAGCAGTTGAACATAACCATTTCCAGTCAATGATCCAACTAACATTCCACGTTCAAAGTCTGTTAATTCTCGTCGTGCCGCCATAAATTACGAAAAACCTGTTCACATGAATAACTTGAACACAAATGAAAGCTCTGGAAAACGAACTGCGCATTTATACTTTTTCGCTGCGATACTACTGCCATCTGTATATTTGCATATTGCTATCCCATGACTTTTGTCACTTCAGTGTATATATATATACCGAATAGCGTCCATGATGCTTAGCTACTGCACATCATTTAGAATAAGAATTTATTCAGAATTTTAATAGACCGTCGAGAATGACTGTTGTATTGATCGCACTCATTGTATAAAAAAAATGCCCCATCTCTTCATGTCAAGTCTGTGAGGAATGTCAGCAAGATAATATCTGAGTGATTTACGATAACGTTGTCCCATGCTTAACCTTTGTCTTTATCCCTCATCAATACAGTCAGTACAGCTGTGTGGTCGGTACAGATGAGTATCTAATTCATTTAAGATATATCAAATGCGTTTTTTGGAGGCATACATTCTACAGACGTATTACATTACAATCACGTGAAAATCAGGACCTAATAAGTGCGAGGTTCAGTTAATGCATTTATAACATTTATGAAGTGATAAGATTTCTTTTTGTATTAAAATGATGATGCTCTATAAATGCGTAATGTACTTTATCCTTGTATAAATATTCTTGAATATGAGCGTTTATTCTAAATTTGGATGTTAGGTGGTGCTGGAAGTAGTTTCATCTTGTAATGGATATTCACTTTATGATATCTATGTATCACTTGTTGATATCTATATATCATTCATCTATATATTAATTCTTTTTTATTATGATATCTATATATCATCTAATCATCTATATATCATTATATGATTTCTATGTAGATTTTGCCTTTCTGTAGTAACCGTAACCACTGGTAAGCCTCACTGAACAACCTAAGCGATCTGAATGATATACGTGCATGAAGCTGGAATTAAAATTGAATTCTACTGGATACCGCCAGCTATTTAGTAAAAAGAAGAACCTCTCATTAGAGTGAAGGTAACTAGACCATACCTCACTACAATACTAACCAGGAAAATGGGTACTACCATCCCGATCGCTTTTCATCTCCCTATTTGAAGGTACCCTCGATGGGGGTCATTCAGTTGCAAAATAAATATTTTTAGAAATTTTATGGGCTTACACTGTATACATGTTATTCATTAAAATTATTTACATTTAAAATAAGTGGAAAAACTAATTACTAACCCCTTAGTCCCAAGCATTTGTTTAATGTCGGCAAATTTTATTTTATATGAAACTCATGATGTTTAAATGCTATTTTCTTTTTTTATTATACGTTGTCATTCTTCCAAGTTGGTTGACATGACTATATTGGTACTATTATCATAATTACTAAGATTGCAGTAGGTTTAGTCAGCTAGTTCTTTTTAATGAAATGAAATCAATTCAGTATTGATAGGTTTTCTGATGTTCAATGATTTCTTTTGAAAATTTTTTATTCTACAGGAAAATCTAAGTGAATGTGTAATTAATGTGTATTAAATAAACAAATGTAATAAGGGCTTCAGTTCAAAAAGTTATTCAACATTTTTAAGACTGATGAAAATGATTAAATAAATTAGCAAAATTCTAATATTTTGAGTAATTTCTACAATTTCCGCAATATAATTTAAATCTCCATCTAAGTTCATGAAAATATCTTGTGAAATAATTATAAGAAATAAATTCATTATAGATATTTATTCGAGAATGAACTTTACAATGCATCAAAAAACATAAATATATTAAATTTCATAAATGTTTCCTTTTTGCACATCACTTTCCTTAAAACCTTATTAATTGATTGACCTTTAACAAGGCACATTAATATTTCTGTAACACGATCATTATAAATAGCATGGTACTGCTAATTTCTTGAAAAGAAATAATATTTTGTAAACAACTTTTGTTAAGAACTTAATGGCATAAACATCCTATTATTTAAAAGACTGGGGATAACAGGCTTTGCTGCTAAACTGTTTTTATTCAATAATATTTACGTTTAAATTCAATAAACTTTAAAAACATTTTATTTATAAGTATGAAAAACATTTTTTTTGGGGGGGGGATTTCAAGATTTTGCTTGAGCACATCATGAAACTTGTACTATGAATTTATCCTTTTTAATTTTATATTATTATTTAAACAATATTTTTAACTATCACTGAAAGTTGAAATTTTAATAAATAGTTTAATTAATATAATAATCAATATTTTAATTTTGATTTTATTATTTGATTTTTGTAGAATATGTTGTATCAGTTAAAACAATCTAATCATATGTTTTCTAACATTTTATATATGAATATTAATAATATTATAAGTATGAATATTATAAATCTAATATTATAATATGAATATAAATATGAAATTTCAGCGTATAAACGATTTCTGACAGTTTTAATAAATCGTTTAATTAATATTATAATCATATTTTAATTTTGACATATTTGATCACTATTGAATGAATTTCTACAATCTGATCAATCTAATTCTGTAATTTTTTTTATATTTTGAGAATTACTCTTCAGCATATAATCAATTTCTTACACTTTATGCGATTGAATCTTTAGTTGAAGTTTTTTTAACAATAAGTGTTTTTGACTTAAAGTTGCAATTTTTGAAAACAGTTTAATTGATACCATAATCAATATTTTAATTCTATGTGAGTTTGAATGTCATTGAACAAGTCTCCTTTAGTTAAATTAATCTAATTATGTCATGTTTTAATTATTATAAGTATTGGTTTTCAGCATATAACCAATTTTCTATAATTTATATACTTGCTTCTTTATAGAAGTTTCTTTAATCATAAGAGCCTTTTACTTATATATATTTAATAAGGAAATATACCAGTTTTGCTGTAAATCATATGTTTTATTTTTTACCCTGCTATCACATCCTTTAATTTTATGTCCTGTTATCATATCCTTTACTTTTCTTGTCCTGCTATCATGACATTTATTTATTTTGATAAAATTCTATTATGCATGGTCAAATTACAATATTTATCAAATTTAATGCATCGATCTTATTATGATATTGAATTAGAAAACGCATATAAACCAGAATTACAGACAAAATGTTTTCTTGTTGTCTGTTGTCTAAAATTTGATTGATATCTTCAATTCTGATACTGAGACACGATGTTAAATTTCATTGGTCTAGCTTATTTCTTCTTTTAACTATGTTATTAACAAACAGAATTCCAAAAACGAATTTTTCTGAACAAGGTAATTATCAAACATGATTTTTTAAATGTAGAGAATAATTTCCTTTGACAATTATAATATTTTCATTTCATATAACTTCGCATACCAGAATGTAACTAGTAGGAGTTATTTCCCCAAAACTTTGTTCCATATTCTCTAATATAGGCGTAGTTTCTCCTCTCCTACGCATAATTTCTTGAACACTACGCAAAGCAATGAACGCCACGAGTGCTTAAATATTTATACTCGAAACTCCAGACGTGAGCGTTTTTTGCGTTGTAGTCTAAGGAAGAAAATGCAATATACAATTTGGAAGCCATCTTACCTATAGATTAAAATAAAAATTCGACAAAAAAAAAACTGCAATTTTACTTACATGATCACTTACCAAATTTTATTAATCTAACTAGTTGCATTTTTGAATTATCGCGCTTAAGCGCGCCTGGATATACAGATCAATAAAAGTCAATAATTTGAAGTATTTTCTTAAAGTGTGACAATTAACTGCAATTTTAGTTACAAGATTACATATCATATTTCAATTATAGAAAATGTTACATTTTTGAGTAACATATATATGAATATAAAGGTCGATAAATTGACAATTCTTTAATACATCTTGTTCAAAATTTGGTATTCATCTAAAAGCTAGGTTCTAAAACTATTTGCCAAATTTTATTCATCTAGCCCTTTTCTTTTTGTAGTTATTGTGCTCACTTGCACACGACAGAGAGAAACTAACTACCAGAAATAGATTTCATTTAAGATTTGAAAGAAATATATAAATTTGGGGCAAAATCCCCGTATCGCGCTTCATCTGCTCTAATAGAAAGCGGGTTTGATTTATAGCATTCACAGACACACAGGCATAATCCCAAAAAAGTGCATTTCGGATTTTAAAAAAGCATTTCTAGGTTTCAGTTTTTGGGATAACTGAAACCTAGAAATGCTTTTTTAATAGTCGTAATGACGAATTCATATATTTCTACGATTGGGACACTTTCACTTTGTATACTAAAATAAAGGAAAGTAAAAAAAAAAGTAAAAAAAGAAGGGAAAAAAGAAATTTAAGAATGAAAGAAAAGAAAAAAATGAAGTACACAATTTCTTAAGTTTTTTAATGTCAATTTCGTGACTTTCAAAATCAGCATAGAAAACATTTAAGATTTTTTTCAACGACAAACGACAGACAATTTATTTTTTAATCGAGGAAACAAATCTCCTATTTTATTTACAGCTGATTACCTATAATCCACTCAGCAATGTAAGTCACTGTAAGTAAAGTAATTTTTAAAGACCCCGAAAGTGAAATCGAAAAACTCCATATGCAACAGTTCAGCTTCATTAAGCCAGAACTGCTTTGAAGCTTAACTTCTTCCGCTTAAAACAGTTTGTGCTGAGTTAGGAACATTTTGAAGGAAAGTAAGCTTTATTAAATTTGTTAGCAAGGTTCTGGAGCATAGCTTTCCTCCATTTTCTATTTTAAAAGATTCGTGTAAGATACTTTAGAAAAATATTTTTCATTCGGTCATCAAAATAAAGTTGCAATTTGTTTTTCACTGGGTCAATGAAAAATGTCGCAGTGCAATTTATTTTGATAGTTTGATTCATTAATTTTATAGTTAATATAAATATTTAAATTACTTCCTTGGGAATAAAAATAATTTAAAATAAACGTAGAAATTTATCAGCCTGAAGTAATTAATTTGAGTGGAATTCATTTTTTTATAGAATGAAATCCAAAAACTGTGATTTATTGCAAATTATTTATACTAAATTAGTTCATTAAGATTTTTTTGAGAATTTTTTGTATTGTTTCAGAAGAATTGATAAATCTGAGAAGTAGAATATTCATATTACTTTCATTAGCTGTTAGAATTATTATTATTATTTATCATTTATTGTTTATTACCTGTTAGAGTTATTATTAGAATGATTAGAAATATTCATTTTTCGACAACTCATTTGCATGACCGTTTAAAAAAAAATCCTGGTATTATAATACAGTCGATAAGAGTAAAAAGTAACATAATTGATATGAATGAAAAGTAACGTAATTGATATGAATGAAAAAGTAATGTAATTGATATGAATGAAAAGTAACGTAATTGATATGAATGAAAAAGTAATGTAATTGATATGAATTCAAAAAATGATTGAATTGAAAATATGAAAGCAATTGATATATGAACAGCTTACATTTCACAACCTTAATTAAACAACTGTTTTCTTTACTTTGAAACTGGGTAAGCAGGGAAGCAATATTTTAGATCAGCATTATTATATTTTTGAGTTCTTACTGCAGTTGAGTTTGTTTAACATGGGTTTGCTACTATAGTGCTAATTTTTGTTAATGTTTCGTATTTTATGTGTAATAACGTATCCTAATTCGACGCTGACCTTATTAAACTTTTCATCATATACCCCCCTGACGGATTTCTAGTAACTGTATTAAATACATTTTGAAAAAAACGGAAGGGAGAATTCTCCCGGGTTTGAAGTCTTTTAATTGTTGCTTTTTCTCTCGAAAAGAAAGAATTGTACAGCTAATGTTATGAAGTCTAGAGTTAAATCTTGTACAGAAATCTTTTCAAAAGCCTAAGTATGTTTGCACTTTGGATTACTAGTGTTTCGAAATTCAGTAGAAAAATGCATAATTTTTGCAAATGTTTTAAAAGAAGCATTTAAATTACGAAATATTTTGCCTGCAACTGTCAAAACTGTTTGTTTCATTGTAGCATTACTTTTATCTTCAAAGTCATTGAAAGTTAATTTAATGCATTAAAATTGGTTTTTCAGTCACATTCAAACTAATATAAGCTGGGATTAAATTACGTAGCTTTTTTAATAGTCGTAATATCAGCTTCGATATTTACGATATCAACAAAGGATCAGAACTTAAGTCCCAAAGAATAAAGTTACAAACCGAAATTTTTTCCAAAGCGACATTGCACAAGAACCTTATCATTAAAAAACTTGCCTCTCAATATAATTTTTTATGTTTATCAACGTACTCATGAGAATGCAAGCACAGATTTTCCTCTGTAATCTCATTATTTTTTAAGTTTTTTGATGAAATATACTATATCATGAAATACTATCTTAAAAGATTTTTCTGTTTTTGATTTCCATCAAACGCGAGGATTAAGCAATTGTAGACAAAATCGGACAACGATTCGATATATTCACATTTAAAGTAAAAACGCAAAACCATGATAAATTCATATCAAACATTTAAAAAAATGTAAGATCCATTCATATTGAAATGTCTATTATACTAAATAAAAAAATATTAATATTGAATGAAGTTAAATTCCATCATTTTTTTTCTGTTTAGAGAAAAAATAGCGAAAATATTGAAAGGAAAGAAATGCCATTTTAAAAGATTTTACTGAGTTCCAGAAACTACGGGAGTAAAGCAATTGTTCCAAAAATTGAACGCTGCCAGCAACAGATTTCCAACTCGAAAACTCTGCGGGACAAGAACAGCTTGGGGCAAATAAAGCATCAACAGTTGTATGCTTCATTGACAAAGAGCAAATCAATATCTACGATGCACTATTTGACTTCCCTTCCGATATTTTTATGGGTAGAAGACCACGGAAAAAGGAGGAAATGTTCTGCAAACAGCTCTTCAGTAAAATATCAAAATAAAATAATCGTTACTTCGTAGGGTCTAACCCAATTTCCTACTGACAAAACAAAAATGCCATTGAATTCAATTTTAAAAACTTAATTTGTATTAATTTATGCCTGTATTACGAAAGCCAGGAAATTAATATAAAAGTTTGTGGAATTTCCAGATAACGGATGTAAGATTTCTTTACAAAAATGAAATTATTTTGTATTGAAAAGAATTTATAATAACGACCAGTATTGCTCTATTCTAACAAAAATATTAGTAAAATTTTTTAATTTTCATAAAAACATACAAAGCGCTTTTTATGTATGAATAATTTTCTTCTGAGAGATTTCTATTGAAGAGGAAAAGTTCTTTTATATCCAGATAGAGGAAAGTACTCGTCGCTATCAGGATTTTCATTATCATAAAATTAAGTGAAAATTCGTTTTTCTTTCAGTTTACAGATGTTTGAGAAATACTATTTATCACCCTTTGATTTTCGTATTTACGTATGTCCAAGTCTTTTCATTCCAATAATTATCTTCGGGTTTTGCAATCTACATTTTTTTTTTTTTACTAAAACTGCGAAAATCAAAATTTTTTGACAGGCTCATTACTTTTTATCAGAAAAAATATCAAACTTTCTCAAACAAATATAATTTTCTTTTGAATTTCGTTTTAAAAAAATAACCTTTCAAATTTTGTCTATTCATTATCATAGAATTATTTGATTTGTATGAAAATGAGAAAAGGTTGCTGAAAGAACTTGTTTCTTTTTCTTCAAAATCATTGCAATAAGTAATAAAAATATAAGCATTTATTTAGCTTATTTTGAATTTATACGATATAATTTAATTTATTAATTCAGACATAAGATTTTCAAAGAATCTGTATTTTCCCAAGTGTTCTGCAATGTTTGAATATGTTATAGAGAAATGCTCTATAATAGAAAGTTCCTAAATTTCTAGCAGTTTCTGAAAACTACTAAAATATGTGATGAAAAATGTTCTGAAGTGTGCAATTTGCCCATAAATTTTTTAAAAAAAAATTATGCTTTTATGAATGATGTATTAAATTGCTCCAACATAAAATGTTGTTGAAAGATATCCAAAAATGATATAGAATGCTCAAAAATATTTTAAAAGCTTTCTAAGATTTAAAAAAATATTGAAAATCTCTCCCCTCATTTTTTACCAGCAACTATTTTAATCGTTATGTCTGACGGAATTGATAATCTTAGTTTGTCGCATGTTATTGTTAAGCCGAATTTGGACGGCAAAAGTCATGTGGTTTAAAAGGACATGAAATATATTTATATATAAAAATAATTTTTATTTTAACTTATGCGATGTACAAAGGAAAAGGACTGTAAAAAAAGTAAAGACACTATCTACTTTGTATAAAAGCGAAATGTTTCCGAATTCAGCCATTCAACTGCATAATATATAATATTCGAAAAGAAATTAGAGAAATGAGAATATCTGTTTGGAATGAGATTTATTTCTCTTAATTTTCGAAACATTTTTGAGAAAAGTATTTCTAGTTTATTTCATTTCAAAACACAAGGATGAAGCCCATTTCCAATATGAGTATAAAAATGTGAAATAATATTTTTCATAAAATGAAGAATTAATTTGACTCTGTACTGATAAATTAATGAGTTTTCGATATACGAGAAGATATTTGTTTCTCGTACAATATGCCAAATAGGAATCATCAGTAGGAATCATAGAGTTATCATCAATCATCACCAAATAGGAATCATAGAGATAATTAAAAACAGCGGCTGCGATTGGATAAACAAAAGACAGTGTCTAAGAATATTTACCACTTACTAACAATGTTACAAAATTATTGAAATCTGTTTAGAGGAATGAGGTTTCAAATTGAGACAATTTAGCAATTGGCAACTTAGTAATCCTTCATTACAAGAATATTTGAAATTTTTTATTAATGAATAATTAAATAATGTAAAAAGAAGCTGGCGTCAATTGCAATTCAATTGCGTTTTAAATGAAATCTAATTTCCTAAACAGTATGTTATACGAGTAAAATAATCCTACACTTTTCTAGTTTGTTGTGATAAAGAAAGCAAGTTTTCTGCTCCATTTTTACCCAATATAAAATTTTCGAATTAATAATGAGGGCAGATGCAGCTTCATTAAAAGCTATTATTGTATTATGATGACGATATTGTTTTCCTGAAACGTTCTTTGAGTTACGTTTCTCAAAATTTGATCCATTTTTCCGTTAATTATCTCATGGTGCTATTCATAAAAATGGTCAATACAATATGTAACCTAATACAAAATAAGCATCTTCACAATTTTCAGAGAAAACTTTGAAATAATGAGTTCCCAAGAAGTTCAAGTCTTCTAACAATTCAGCGACCGAATGAAAAAGCGAATTAATTTACCCGAGTTAAAATTGAAATACGATTCTCTTTCCAGATTTGCACAAAGTTTACCTTATTCAAATTAAATTCTTTAGATAATTGCGTTTGTATCCTCATTTGCTTACAAATAAAAATTCAGTTTGATGGTTATGCCCTTTTAACATAGAATGGCCACAAAATAGTTTGGGGTAATTCGAGCTTAATTTTCAAAAACTCTGTTTACCCAAATGTACTTAAGTGTGGTGAACAAATTATTAAAGCCATGGGATTGTAACTTATGAAATAAAAAAAAAATCTAAAATTTTCACTTTTTACAGCAATGCGCCATTTTTCAGAAAATTAGCTAAATGGATGATCATAGAATCATGGAAAATTCACAATGATGGCAATAACAATCATGGAAATCGTAATTTCTATGGCAAATCTTGCATTACAATGATTATTTTTAATCTCATAGGAGCTGACATAATCATAACCGGGTAACCTTGCAATCACCAAAAGTTATCATTTAATGTTTGTTAACAACTTTTTACATTTGGGATCTTAGTTCAAGGTAACCTTGAAATTATCAAAGCTTACCATTTAATGTGAGTTCATAGCCATTTACATTATGAATCCATATTCTAGGTCACCTTGCAATCACCAAAGGTTACTATTTAACGTGAGTTCACAGACTTCTACATTTTGAACCTAGTTCTTTGATCAAGATTGGGCAAATGACATATTAGTTTTTTCTATTACTGTAGAAATATCAAGCAATTGTTTTATATTCTGAGCTGCTACAGTGTATTTCCTCACCCCCCACCCCCCAAAACACAACAACCTTGAACCTATTTTTGGGTGAAGAGTAAAAAAAAAAATCTAAATTTATTATCTGCATAGTATATATGTTTTAAGTGCTCAAACATGTTTTATATTCTGGTTATGGTATCAACCGTATAATGTATTCAAAGTCAATTTCTTTACAGAGGAGTTCATGAATGAAGAGAAAAAAATCATTAATTCCGAATTTCAGATGGGAAAAGGGATTTCTGTCTCTATTAGAAACATAATCACTACTCAAATTGCAGAAATAATTTGCCAATTAGCATGAAAGACACCTTAACGAACATTTCTATCATGATTTCGATTCGTAGAAACAAGACATCGCATTCTATTCAAAGAGCTGAACAAACACCGAAACCCATTCATTCAAGAACATGAGAGAAAACAATAGCTAATTTATATGAGCTGTTTATGCGCTATCAACTATCTCATCTCACGCGACACTGCGCATACTGTATAAGGTTGTAAGGACGGGCGGATGCCAGCAGAAAGGGAGGGAAAAGAAAAAAGAAAGAGAGGAAGATGGGGAGAATACAAAAAGAGAGGGACCCTAGACGACATCTCCCCCGTTCATAGAGACGACAAAGCCCCATAAGCATTGATCGGTACAGACTTCATATATTTGGGGGAAAAGAATGGCGTAGCTGAGGTTCATCGGTTTCTTCATAAATGAATGGAGTTAAATTTCCTTTCTTTAACTTTGCTTTTCGAAAAGTCACCTCCCAGTTAATAGTTTCAGTATGGACTTATTTTTACTTTAATCTTAAGTTTAAATATAATCAATGCATTTTTATACACTTATATTGTGAAGAAGTTTTAACTATAAGAAGCAAGAGTATGTGTGCATTATATAAAGAAACATGAGATTCTGTTTGAGTTGAATCACTCAAAGGCATTTATCCCCGTCATCTAAACATCATCATGAGGATTAAATAGAGCTGATAATTATTGATTATTGCTTAACAACTAGAGGTACTGTTAAATACATCGATAATTGATCAAGTTGAGATCAAATAACTCATGGGAATCAGGCCTTCTCACAGCGTCTTTTATTTTTTTTTAAATTCTATGATTTTTTTGCAAAAATTAAACAAATACGGCTTCATAAGTTATATCTTAACTACATAGGACATAGCGTAAATATTCTTATTTATAAAGATGAAAATGCCTTTTATTTTTTAGCACTATTAATCCGTAACTGAAGGTGAAAGTCAAAATGAATCCATATTGTTCATTAGCTCTGATTATGATATGGTATTTTGTCCTTGAATAAAATCTCCTCCTCAGTAACTTCAAGTTGTTCTTTCATCAGTATGTTGGCAAAAGTCTAAGTATAAACACTTATGTATAACCGAATTATTCTTTTTCAAAGTTTGTGTTATTATTTATGGAGTAAATGATTCTAAGCCTCTAAAACTGCTTTTAATTTGAATAATGCAAAATAGAATAAAGAAATATTCAAAAAATAATTCTTTAAAATATTGAATTCTTAGATTTTATTTGCTAAATTCTAACAGTTATTATAATTCCATAATATCTAAACGAATTAAATGCTCCCTAAGAGATTGTTTAAGTTTTTCTTATCACATTTTTCCGACATTTAAATATAAAATTTGACATTTCAGATATTAATATATTTTTACGTTTTTAGTAACTACATGATATCCAGGATGTTTTGTGTTTCCAAAATAATTCTGCTGTTTACAAAAGACAAAATAAAGTAAAAATGGTATATAATAAATGGAGTAAAATAAATGGAAAGAAGTAACAAAAATCAACATTTTGACTCCATGTCTCCAGCCGCGTGAGGAAGTTTACATTTCCAGTGACGGATTAAATTGATTACCTTCATTTTTGTAAACATGGAAATTTATATTTGATTTCCTGGCATTCTTAAGTTTTTAAATTCAATACACTTGCATATTATTGATGACAGTACACGATTTTAATATTTTCGGAACTTAATTATTATAAATTAAATCATTAATATTGTAAAATCTGTATTCCCTGTACCTCAGTTCGCCTTTGAAGTCCGTGGACGTGATATTGACTCCACAGATTTTGACACTACAGTGATTGTTTATTTGTTGATACATGTCAAACAGATGTTCTCAATAAAATTTATCAATCTCTTCTTTTTAGTTAGCTTTCTCTTTTTCCTGTGTGTTTAACCCATAGTCAGTATTTGTTTAAGCATTATTGTTCCCTCCATCTAATAATTACCTCATCCAAAAACTGAATATAGTCGTGTAGGATTTGACACCAATGGGATTCTCTCTGCAGATACCTGGATGGTTTGTCGTCTGTTTCTTTCTTTATTATTTTTATCTCTCGCTTCCCTTTTTTTTCTCTTTCCTTCCATTCTCTGTCCTTCTAACTGGTTAGAAAACTTAGTGTTATAGGCATCGGGGGCACAGGATGACGTTATGTAATGTTAATGAGAAAAATTATTTTAAGAGTTTATACAAAAAATTATACTAAAAAAGCAGAAAATAATCGAAATAATATATTTATTATAGGTTTGGGATAAAATACGGTCGAGGGGGGCTCAAAACATTGTCAAAACTTTAATAAAAACATTTAACAAGAATTTTAAATTAGTTTGTTAAACTGTAGCCTTTTATCTTTTGAGTGAATCCCGAATATAATTACAGCTTTTACTTTTGCATATAATAAGTACACATAAAGAAAACATTGCATTCGTCAAAAATTTGACCACTGGATGACTCATTTTCACATTTTTCATCTTAATAATAATAACAAGCAGTTTCTGCAACTATGACAGGGAAAAATACTACACACAAAAAAAGAAAAAATGGTTAAATTAAATATATCATGCCGTCTTTAATCAAAAGCTGTATATCTGCTTTATTTTTTTGATCGATGGATTATATTAAATTGAACTTGTTTGGGCCGACTATTGAAGAAAGATATGCATATTTTAAGATGAAATTCTCATCATGAAATCTACTTTATCTGCCATCTGTGGACGCCTGAACAGCTATAAAACGCTTCGACTTTGGTAAATAAATAATTTTTTATCAACAAAACTGGAGACGTGAATAAAAAATTTGAAATAATCCCGTCAGCGGCTTTTCAATTTTTTGGTCAATATGTATGTTAAAACTCAAAAATACGACAAAAAATTTTTAATAAAAATTTTTAAAATGAAAGGATGATTTTTGCTATATTATATTTTCATCAAAATTTTAGATCCTCATCATATTTTGTACCAAAACATTCAAATAGAAAAAGGTAATGCTTTAAAATTGATATACGCTTATCTTTTCTACAAGACAAAACAAAAGTTGCTTTTGTGTACGTCAAGGAGATGAAAGTACCGTTATTTTTCATGCCTAAAGCATTTTTGTTAATTACGTTAATATGAAATATCTTTTAAAAGTAGGTTAACTTATTATAAAGGCAACAAAAAAGCGATGAATAAAAGAAAACAAAAGATAACTTTGCCACATGTCATTTTGATTTTCTTCCAGTGGTCATGAAATTACGATAATAAACAAATTTAGATAAGTGAATTCCAAAGTTTAACCCTTAGATCAACTTTCGATAATCTTTATGAAAAACCAAAGAAAATAATAAAAATAAATGTTGCTTCAATCTACCTAGTAAGCCATATGAGCATTTTGCTATTCCTATGATCATAAAAATTGATACTGAACAAATATTAGTATAAGATTACGTTAATAGTTAAGCGGATAGATAAACTAGTAATAAAAAAAACGAAAAAACAGAGATATTCAGGAAAATGTATGGCAATTTTTATCAGGTCATTTGCATAAAATTTTACTTTTGACCCTTAAGATCGTGGATTTGAAATAGCAAAGAGATATTGAGGCGAGTTAAAATTAACTTTTACTTAGATAGTTCTACAACACATAAATGTAACTAAAAAAACAAAGAAAACTGCGAATTTTATTGGTTAATTACACAATACTTTGTTATTGCATTCTATGATACTGAACAACTTCGATACGCAATTAATGTATTAAATAAATACCATAAATTAGCATTAAATATTATATTCCAAATTGAGGAAAACCGTAATTAAGTTTCGAATCTTAAATTTAAATCAAATAAGACAAATCATATTTCATTTTCATTCTTGTACGTTAAGAGTATGATACAAATTACAAATTAAACACGGTTTCCAGAAAAAGATTATCCAAGAATATAATATTAATTATGAGAAAATAAAGTTAAGACGTTAATGGCTTTTTTGTTTATGTTAATAAACGATAAAACGATTTGTACCTTTTAATCTATAGCAGATATTCCATGTTTCTCTGAAGCTGTTTTTATTTCATTTTATTCTTGATTTATCACATACTTGCACTTTCTTACGGCAGACTAAAATGAAATTATTTATACCGTCTAGACTACATTTATTATCAGAAAGGTATAAGAAAAATTTGCATTCGAATATTGCAAATGTAATTCTTTTCTTCAATATCAAAAACTAAAAAGTTTAAGAAAGTCTCCAAGGCAAATTTCTCTATGATACGGAAATAAGTCTGGACTATTTTATTATCGGCATTTAATTAAGTTGCATTATTTCATGATAATAAATATTGTATATTATAATCGATTTTTCGCTTACTTTTTACTGTACGAGTGTTCTGAAATTTTGTATAGCAGCTAATATTTTCATAATTAAATGATCGCTTAATCGATTAATTTTAGCTAAATTATGATTCCATATGCGTGGCGCCATCTTGTAATAGGTTTGTTAAAAAACAATCATAAGATTTTGTAATATTTATAATAAACGACTTTCACTTTGTTCATTTTTAATATTGAATATATTAAAAATGGAAAAAGTAAAAGTCCTTTTTAAGCACATTTTTTTAATGAAAATTATTTCTTTTTGTAAAAATGTGTTCTTGAAATTAAAATCGTTAGGGTTTGATGGCATGAAAAAAATAGTCTGAAGATAATAAAGAAATTAAGACAAATAATAAAAAATACCTAACTATAAATTGAAATTCAAAACATGCTATTAATGTGGTTAAAATACAAATTTATGGAAAGTATATTCATCAGCACTTTACAGTTTTAGAATTTTATACTGTGGTTCATACTTTTGATATGAAGATCAATTTCAGTTTTTTAGTATATTAGTATATTAGTAAAAGAATGTTTTAAAAAGGTATTTTTGTGTAACTTTTATTTTGTTAATCATGTTCTTTATCCGAGCAAACATTTTTTTCTTTAATTTTCAGAAAGAAAAAAAAATTAAACATTTTTAAATTCCATTGTTATCAAAATATAATTCAAAAATTTATTGCATAAAAATCTTGGATTTCAGAAATTAACCATTAAACCACACACCATTTCAAAACTAACGAGATACTACAAACAATTCTTTGAAGAAGTTCTGATGAAATGCTTAATTTTTGTCAATTCTGTAGGCTTTAAAATTTGTATGTAAGAAAAAGAAGTAATGAAATTCATGTCATCACCCAAACAATATTTGAAAAATAATTTTCTATCTTCAAGAAGTTTACATCGCACCGTATAAAATATTATAACTAGTAAAATGCTGGACTAATTCTTTGTGAGACATATATGTTTATACTCTTTATGGAATTTGTACCAGCCTTTTATACTCTTTATGAAATTATTGGGTCGTTCGGAAAGTCATTTCGTATTTTTGTGTCAAAATGAAAATAAATTTTCGTTTAATGAATAAATTATTTATTAAATTATAAAATTGCCATTCTGGTCTAATACCTTTTTCCATTCTGGTCTAATACCTTTTGGTAGTAACATGATTACACGCTCATAAAAGTTTTGGTCATTGCTGTAAAAAAACTGATCGAGGTGGTTTTTGGCCTCCTCATTTGAAGGAAAAATTTTGCAAATCAGTTCTGGTACTGATGTACTGTTAACACATCTTCTCCACACATATTGGCTAATTTATTTCTGGCTTGAACAGCATTTTTACCTTTTATAGCAAAAAAGAAAAAAATGACGAAAATGCTGTTTATTGCTCTCCATATTTAAAAGGGCACCATCAAAAAACTACTGCGAAGAATCAGCTGCACTTTTTCACACTCAAGCCTTGTTATATCAGCTCTTAAAACATAAAATGATTTTGCGGTTTAAGTATGAAATTGGGTGCGAAAAATGCAATTAAATCCTTTGTCAGGAAAAAACGAAATTACTTTCCGAACAACCTAATAGTACTAGCGTTTATACTCTTTATGAGAGCTGCAGCGATATTGAGATAAGATCTCAGCTTTGGGACTGGAGTGTTTCTGTATAGGAATTCAATTACATTGATTATTAACCTGTTTTATTATACTTAATTAAACAGATTAAATCGATGACGTGAGTCAAATACCTTTCCGCTAATCTGGAGTAGGCGCTTGTAAAGAGGATGCCGATTCTGAAGTTTTTGTCCTCTGGCCACGGTTCAAACTTGATTGACCTGAAATAACCCCCCTGTTGCTGGAAAAGTGATGCTATTACAATGAAATTGATATAATCGGTTTAACTCTTCATTAGTAAAGCCTTGAAGGAAGGCGTTTGTAAAGAAGATTCCGATTCTGAAGTTTTTGTCATCTGACTGCGGTTTAAACTTGATAGACCTGAAATAACTCCCATGTCGCTGGAAGAGTCATGCTAATACAGCGGAAATGATATAATCAGTCTAACTCTTCATTAGCAAAGGCTTGGAGGAAATTCTGCATCCAAAAATAGGGATCGTTCTTACATAGTCTTTATATTGTTTCAAAACGTTACATCAATACAATTAAACTAAATTCTCTCTTTAGTAGGGTGTGGAAGTATGAAGATGGGTTGCTAACTCAGCTGCAATCAGTCGGGGATGCAAGAATATTATGTCCATTACAAAATAGCCTTATAATTGCTTATAAACGGATATTAATATTAGTAAATTAAACTAAGCTAAATTAACGCTCAGTGTGTATCAATTTTTAAACACATTATAATTGATATCGCATCCCGTTAACAGTGGCAAAGTCTTAGCATCTAAGCTGAAAGATATCTAAGTTTAGATTCACTTACATCAAAGGTCATCCTATATCTCTGACTGGAAAGTTTTAAACCAATCGATATAGGTGCCAAATGATATTACATCTTCTACCTGTGACTTCGTGATGGCTGCGTTGTAAAGCAAAGGCTTGGGAATGCGGGGGTTCCTGGTTCAGAACCTTATTCCACCGAAGGACCCCTTTATAAGCGAACTTGATGACGTGATATCAGTGGGAATTAATTATCCTCCTTATCTTAAAGCGAAATAAATTAAAGAGGCTATACAGCTCACAGATGCCATCAGCGTTATCTAACCATGGTTCAAAACTACAAGGATTTATTCTAGGTAATTTCATGTAATATCACAATGGGTCATTAACATATATACAAGTTTTTTGAAGCCACGAATTAAACATTATTCAAAAATATTAGAAATTTCTTAATTAACTTTATAGCTCGAAATAGCTTTCCTGTTAATTTCACAAATATATTTTTATTTAATTGAGAGTTTAACTAGTCAGAACCATTGAAATATAATAAAATGTAATTACTGTGAAAAAACCTTTTCTCTAAGATTTTAAATTAAAAAAGCAATCGAACAAAAATTTTTAGCATTAGATCCCTACAAATATTTAAAAAAAGTATTGTTTTCTTTCACATTTCATCCATATTTAATAAAACATTTCTAGCAATAGATCCAAACAAATATTTAAAAAATAATATTATTTTCTTCCATATTTACTAAAACGTTTCTAGCATTAGATCCAAACAAATATTAAAAGATTGTATTTTTCTTCCATATTTAATAAAACATTTCTAGCATTAGTTCCGGATAAATATGAAAAAAATAGTATAATTTCCTTCCATATTTAATAAAACATTTTTACCATTAGATCCAGACAAATATCAAAATATATTATTATTTCCTTCCATATTTATTTATTCTTCTCACTTACAGCCAAAGACTTATGGGTCTCTTTGTATAGGCGCAATGCGGCAGATTGTTTAGATTCCTTATTGTGGAAGTAGATTCCCCCAAGAATAGATTTCTTCCGGTGTGACAGTCTTTTAATCCTTTAAATCTTTTCCTTTCGAAGAAGTCATATATTTCTGACTATGCGCCTTTTCTTTTCTTTTGAAAACTTGAGCACGATTTCGCTTGAGTAGAGGATGATTTTCAATAAACACGATCCAAGCGTCTGAATGGAAAAGCTAAAACTTCATTGTAATAAGGTCGTCTTCATAGATTTTCTTCAATAACCTTTCTGTCATTTTCACTTCCTCCTTAAAGTCTCGAAGTTTAGTAAGAGTTGTGCTTCTTTAAGATTGCAATATTTCTCTTATTAAATTCGAAATAACCATGCAAGTATCGTACATCTATATGTTATCAATGCTTTCGTAGTTGGAAAAAAAGGATTTCTGATTTTCGCTTTATTGAAATGAAAAGAATTTTGATTTTTCATATGAAACTATATACCTTAAAACAGCAAATATGCGTTACTTTTGGATAATTATTTACTGAATGTAGTCTTCATTAAATTGCGCAGATATAAAATTCATTGGTTCTCGCAATTAAATTTAAGAAAGACGTCTAAATCAAAATTTCAAAATCTTGATTCTTTAATTTTTTGGCAGCTGAAAAATTTTAATTTTTATTTATTTATTGTACTGGATATGAGCTTAATTTAGAAACTTGTTTTGCTATATGATTTCGATTCAATTATACCAAAAAATCTTACATGTCTTAAAACAACAATTAGGTGTTCTGTTATAATAATTCCTCCCTGCATGCATTTTTCATTAAATTGTACAGATGTTATTCGTTCTTACAGCTAATTTCAGACTGACTTCTAAATTAAAATTTCAAAATTTTGCTTCTTCGAATTTTCTGCAGCTGAGAAAAATCTAATATGTATTTTTTTAATGGACATATGCTTAATTTAGAAACTAATTTTACATTATGATTTCAATTCAATTATATAAAAAAATCTTGTATATCTTAAAACAATAAATATAATCTTTTACTACATGCATTGTTCATTGAACTGTATAGATGAAAATTCTATTGATTCTTGTTGTTAAATTTAAATTCCATTATAAGTTAAAATTTCAAAATTCTTGATTCTTCAATGTTTTACAGCTTAGAAAAATCTAAATTTTATTTTTTATAATGGAAATGATAATTTAGAAACATGATAGAATTTAGAAACATCTTTTACATTATGGTTTCAATTCAATTATATTTAAAAAAAATCTTGAATTTCTCTCACTAGTTTTACTTCACAAATATATCTCTAAGTTATTCAGTTTGTTTATATTCCTTTGTGAAAATCAGATAATTATTTCTGAGACATAAAAAAATATACTGAAGGAAGTCATATTTAAAAATTTTAATCAACATCCAACATCCTTTTTTTAAAATTACAGTTTTCCAAAAAAATATATCTTATAAAGACGAAATAGAGAAATGTTACCTTTTATAAAATATAAATGCTTTATAATTTTTTATAACACATTATTAATAGTTGTATGCCAGATAACCTTTAAATAAATTAATTGAATTTATTGAAAATATAAGTCAAGATAAAATGTACATAAAATAATCATTTCAAATTCATAGACTCCAGTTATTCAAAAGAATATTTTTACAATCAAATGACAAAGTTTATTTCTATGAATGCGAGTTATAAATTTTTTATGAATAAATGTTCTGTAAAATGAAATGAAAAAGAAATTTATAAAAAAAGACCTCATGACTAAAATGAAAGAATGAAAGAAAAAAAAATGAATAAAATGAAAGAACCAGCATCTTTATACTCAGCACACACACTTTAATATTTAAAATATAAAAATGTATGTTTTTTTCACTATGGAGAATCAATTTTTTTTGTTTCAAATTATGCATAACGCTATTTAAATATATAAAGTTTATTACATAAAAATGTTCTATTTTTTTCTGTTTCTTTGATATAGTCATGATAAAAAGGAAATGAGTCGAATCAAGTATTTCATTTTTTTATTTCTTTGCATTTACACGTCTTATGACTAAGCAAATTATTCCAATTTTGAGATAAAATGGAAGAAATGAGAATACTAGATTTAATCAGGAGAAATCAGGAGCAGGAGAAGAAATGAAGCAGAGAAATACATTTACTTATTATTACAGAGTAAATACATTTTATTGATTGCTTGATGTTTTCGATATTAATTTTACTTATTATTACTGAGTAAATGCATTTTATTGATTGCTTGATTCTTTCGATATTAATTTTAGACACAGGAAGTTCTGCCCCTAAAATTGTTGTTGCTTTGCTCTCATACTTTGAATTGTCGCTTTGTGATTTCCATTGTGTTATAACTATATTTTGCAATGTATTTTGTACAGATGGAAGTAATTTATATCAATTTTGTTGCAATTTTTTTTATTTTCATCATTAAAATACATTATAACCTAAAATTTAAAAGCATTTTTCATAGATGCGAATGTATTATATAAATTTTATTAAGAACGTCAATGTTAACTTTAGAGTATCCATTTTGTGTCCACATGACTCAACATCTAATTCCTAAACAGTTAGAGCTAGACATATATCAACAAAAGGATTTTTTTAAAGTAGAGAATTATATTTTATTTTATTGAGTCATAAACATGATGCTGAAAAAATTATTCTTCTAAGTTCTCATTCAGTTTCCCATTGTTATTTGTCATATTTAATAAAATATTTTTGACACACCAACATTTAAAAAGAAAAAAATATTCCTCTAATATTTTGGGATTAAAGCTTATCGAATAACAAAGCTTTGAATATCACAATTTTAGACTATTTAAATGGACACATCTAGGGATCAAAGTACAGTTATAATCTAGATATCACCTGGTGACTTTTTAAATGGATTAAAGAAACTAGTTTTGGAATTTATATATAGTGGTGATGAATTAAATTCAAACAATACATTTTATTCTTCTGTATGAATTTTTTACAAAATACTGAAAGTGAAGGTTATTCATTTCCCCCTTCATCTTTTTTATGCGCAAAGTAGAGTTGTGCAATAGAATATTCTATCTCGCATCTTTATTAACATAATTATTTACATTAATAAAAATATTTACATTCGCAATTTATGTGATATTTTTATGTTTGACTAAATTGATTATTATTTTGATTGATCATATTTTTTGATTAATTGGGAATAAAATTCCGTATTTCATTCGCCTCTCAAGGCTGAAGATGAGTATGAGAAAGTTAACTTTTCACATAAACTAAGCATTTGAATTTTTGTTTACAAAACATAGTTTTTCTAGTTTATGAAGCAGTCTCTTTTTTCTAACACGAGATTATGTAGAATATATTTATGGCGTATCAGAAGTTATCATTTACATAAATAAAAAGATTTGCACTCGTAATCTCTGTGGCATTTCTATGTTTGACTAAATTTGTTATTTGATTATTTTTCCGTTAATTGTGGACGAAATTCATTATTTAATGCGTCTCTCAAGACTGAAGATGTATATGAAAAAGTTAACTTTTTACGTAAACAAAGCATTTAATTTTGTAGTTTTCAAACAATTTATGTAGACCCTTTTTCTAACATGATGTTAAATAGAATATCTTTATGTCATGACAGAATTTATCATTTACATAAATAAAAAGATTTACACTTGTCATTTATGTTGAATTTTTATGTTTGACTAAAATTGTCAATGGAATATTTTTTGGTAAATTGCGAATGAAATTCATTATTAGATGAAGGTATCTTTTAAGGTCGAAGAAATGTTCGAAAAAATCCACTTTTCACTTAAATAAAGCATTTACTTTTCTAGCTTAAAAACTGTTGACGGAGCAATTCCTTTTTTTAAAAGGAGAGTAAATAGAATATTTTCATGCCTTAACAGATAATAAAATCGCTTATAATCCTATTTTTCTTCACTGTTTTGTTCCTCCCAAAGATGCCAAAAAGATCTAAAAACTACTGTCTGGAACTGAATTTAATCTTTCACACATGGCTCTCATATATTTCTAAACAAATAGTTTAAAATTCTTTTTGGTTCTTTTTTTATAATCTTGAAATGAATCCTCTAGAAGATTTTGAAATTTTTCATTCTTCCTAAAAATCTCTGAGATTACTGTTTCACTCGACCAAGAGGTAGAATAATCCACAATTCCTTGTATTTATTGATATACCAAAGTCCATATAAGAGTTTTTAAGGAGTTATCTTTCTATATGTAATAGTGTAGATTTCTATATGACGAAAATCTGTTTTCATCTCTGCCAGGCTTAAGGATAAAGCTTTTTCTCGGAAGCTTTTAGGAAGTGTTCATGTTTTGTTATTTTATTGTATTTACAATTAGAAGTTCTGCTCATAAACTGTATTTATTATATAACAGAGATACGATAATAAATTTGTCCTGAAAATCTAACGAAATTTTGGGAAGAAAGTTTTGTAAAGTTTAATGGTAAAGCAAAAGCTTTAAAAGATTTTAATACTTTTTGGTAGATCTAAGAGGCAGGGGATCACTTTATTGCAAGAGTTAGTTTTTAGGTTTTGAAATAATAAAATTATTATACTTTTTTTTTTTTTTTGATATTTTGGTGGAGAATTATTTAAAGACATCAAACGAAAGGAATGCTTTAATCTTCAAATGAACGATATTGTTTTAAAAGTTTTATAAATTTCTGTTTACAGAAAGTGGAGAGTAAGTACCATTTTACCAAAAAGAAAGTTTCATAATTTAAAAAAAATACTTTTGATGGTTTAGTATTAAAAAGATATAGTTCATATTTTCGTAAACTTCGTCTAAAGAAAAAGTTAGAAAAAGATAACTTTAATATTTTTAATTCTTTTAAAGAATAAATGATTTTTAATTAACTACTAAGGTATTTCAACAATGTATTAATAAACTGGATACTATAAAAAGCAATATGGTGTCGTTTAAGATCACATCCTCTATTAAGTTAAAAGTTTTTTTATTTTCCTTGTAGAGGGGACAAAGAGAAAGATAAATTTTTACCATAAGAATATATTCTTGAAATATTATAGTAAGTATTTTCGATAGTTTATAGATAATATAATTTTTAAATTATTACAAGAACACTTCACTGGTATGATAATAAATGAAATTTTAAAGAAAGAACGATATTAAGTTAGAAAGATGTTACTGAAAATAAATTTGTTGTGTTGCCACAAGCTTTAGAATTACAGCAGTGTCAAAAAGAATCTGACATCACCATTTTGAATCCGGAAGGAAATGATTTATTGAGTTTCGCACGTCGGGGAGGAAAAAAAAAATTAATAACATACACAAAGAACATCAGTACAATCAGTTCAGGAAGTCATCACTTTATCTTAAATAATACACTTTCATGTTTTAAGGGAATTCTCTCTGAAGAAAGAGGACGCAATCATAACTGTTTCGTTTGATTTAGTTCAGTTAACGTCCCTTTTTGAAGTAAACCAAATGGATTATATTTTAAATATTCTTAAACTGATTTAAATCATCACGAAAATAGTTCAAGAACGTATTTATAAGCTTAATCCAAATAATAAATTATAATGTAAAATATATTGTGTAGTTAAACAAACAGATATACTTTTTTATCAACGTAACGTAATTTTTCCATCCTGTATTTATAAGTTCATTAGGGATTTTTATACTTAGGTTTACCATATCTTTTTATTAGTAGTATTATTTCAATTATAATTATTGTTATTTCAACTATTATTATTATTTGATTATTTTTATTATTATTTCAATTATTATTTTTTACTATTTCAACTATTATTATTATTATTGACAATTTATCAAGGCTATATTTAAAAGTGCATAGCATTTATTTAAAAATTTTTTAATTCAATTATTTAAATGTAATTCTATGGTTAAATAATGCAAATACGTATAACTTACCTTTTGAATCAAACTTTGAAATTAAGATGGAATTAACCACCTTTGCACAAATAGTTAAAATTAATAGTGGGAGAGAAAAAATAGTTTTTAAAAAAAATCCACAAATGCATTATCCACATATGCCAATAAAAAGGATTACTATTGGATATAATAAAAATTATACAGAATGAAAGGATAGATTGGCAAGGATTTGATGCTCATCTGATATCAAGATGCAGGGGAAAACGTTTTATGCTCCGCGCTTGAAAATATGGATGCTAATTTTTAAAGGAAGTTCAATCAATGATACCAGGAACCCTCCTAGATATGACACTGTCCAGCAAATATGACTTTTACTCTAGCAATCTCAAACCATTTCCCGAACGGGGACGCCAAAGTATTAAAAAAACTTGCTTCTGTCAAATACTTCAAAATGGGAAATAAAAAACCCTACTTGTTAACTTCATGGGCTTGGAAACAGACTATATGGACTAACAACTAAATATACTTGGAAATAGACTATATAAATTACGTAGAAGAATTAACTAAATAGACTATATAGAACACATAAACGAATTAACTAAATATACGATATAGATTACATAGACGAATTAAGTAAATAGACTATATAGAATACATAAACGAATTAAATAACTATAATATATAGACTATATAAACTAACCAGCTAAATATACTATATAGACTACATAGAATAACTAACTTAACGAAACTAGACTATATAAACTACAAAGACTAACTAATGAAACAGATTATTTGGACTACATAAACTAACTAAATAGACTATATAGACTACACAGACTAACTAACTAAATGGACTATATAGACTAACTAACTAAATGGGCTATATAGACTAACTGACTAAATGGACTATATAGACTAACTAACTAAATGGACTATATAAACTAACCAACCAATGGACTATATAGACTAACTAATTAAATGGACTATATAGACTAACTAACTAAATGGTCTATATAGACTAACTAAATGGACTATATAGACTAACTAACTAAATTGTCTATATAGACTAACTAACTAAATGGTCTATATAGACTAATTAACTAGATGGACTATATAGACTACATAGATTGATTAACTAAATGGACTTGGAAATAGTTTATATAGACTACATATACTAACTAACTAAACATGCTTGGATATAGACTATATAGACTAACAAACTAAATTGACTTGGAAATAGACTATATAAACTAGCCAAGCAAATAAACTTGGAAATAGACTATATAGACTAAGTAAGCAAATAGACTATATAAACTAACAGACTGAATAGAATCAAGTGTTTGCTGCATTTTATGATTGATTATTGCTTCATTATATGCGTATGGTTGCTACAATTGTTTTGTCAAAATCGCAGGCGTTAATAGAACAGTATTGAAGATTTTTAAATGTATGGCATTTGAACTGAATTATGAAAGCACTAAAATTAAAAGCCATTATGTGATTGAATTATCTCAAGTAACATCATAGTTCTCAAACAGACAACAATAATGTGTCATTAGGTTTGAACTAAGGTACTGTCGATAGGGATGTGTTCACAGTCTTCTGCGTTCGTTTCAATATTGCTTTATGTAAATTCAAGTCATGCATGATCAGGGCATGCATGGAGTATATACTTTGTTTAAACCAACATATCACAATAATGGTTTATGAAAAAAATCCTAATCATTCTAAAATGCTATCTTACTTCAAAAGCAACTAATGTCACGTTTTCTGAACAAGACTCTTTCTACTCGCAGTAAGTCATCGATTCCTGATTTTACCTGTGACATGACTTTAATAACAATAACAAAATCGTTCCAATGAATGTCAGGCAGTTAAATTTAGGAAAAATAATTAAACTGATTTTGGAAACCATTGAGGAATCCTATCATCTCCCCCATCCGGAAAGTAAATACATCAGTTCGAAGTAATGAGGTTTGGGCTTTTATTGAAGGGGAAGGAATGGTACCCCCCTCTTTACACAAAAACCACCCCCGTGCGCAAATCCATCGACTCAGAGCTTTATTTTTGAAGGTCTGAATCTAACCCCTGCCACTTTTCTATTGGCACTCGATCCAGTAACAACGTTGCTAGCCTGCTTAAGCCAGTAAGTATCTTTCTAGTTTCTCCTAGTGGCATAACAATGAAGTAAAGACTATTAGTTCAGCGTTTCGCTTTTGAGTGTTAGTGATATTTTTTGAAGATTGGTATGATTGTGAATAACTAAGTTTAAATTTAAAAAGAAATCGTGAATTATATAATGGAAATTAGATTGTTGCATAATATTTTCCCAAATTTTTTTATTTTCTGAATCATGAAAATTACTTAACTTAGTTGGATATCGATATTTCAAAATCTGCATTTTTATATTATTTTGGAAACTCGGTGTTGTTTTAATCCGAATGTTGCTTGAAAATTGATCTTATTTTTGATGCGTTTGCTAAGTAGCATAAATTGCAACAATCACTTTGAAAATTTGTATGTTTATAAAATAGGAAATTTCGGAATTTATTTTTTATGAATTGATTAAATTTTAATTTTAAGAGAAAATGGGCCTTTGAGAGCAAAATTTATTAGATATGATAACTTTTTTTAAATTTTGTTTTTCTTCTGAATGAAGATGGATATATTCACGTATTACAAAAATTGTATATAAATTTTAAGCTATTGATATTCCTTCTTTTAATATTTTTGGAAATTTATGTGTTATGCAAATTTAAATGTAGTTTACAAATAGGATTTTCTATTTAATTGTTAACACGTTTGAAATGACATAAATTTTAATGTTTTGAGTTTTTAAAGTTGGCAAAAGTCGAATTTTTTGATGAATGATGTGATTTTGAAATGGCAAACTATTTGTCTAACATATTTTTTATGAAGCATTTTGAAATAGACCCTATTATTTAATATGAATTTAAGCATGTTAAGAAAAGGAATGTCAATTTTGAATTGGAAACACTTGTGCAGTTTAATGATTAATTGATACGATCTTGTTACAATTAAGTATGGAAAAATATCACTTAAGAGTTTTTATTAAAATGAAGAATATGTACTTAATTTTTATTAAAGGGTTTTCCTGATATTGAATATTTATGTATATTGTATTCATATTGCATATTGTATACATGTATATTGAATTTTTAAACATTGTTTTGAATTTAGAGAGATTTCATACTTTTCTAATAATTTCTTAACGTTAAATTTCTTTACAGAAAACTTTCTATATACTATTCATATTTCAAATAATGCATGTGATTCTTTATGATATAAAATATTATATTTAAACTTAATTCATA
>JAPMOQ010047785.1:345623-355942 GCA_026543055.1 Argiope trifasciata | reverse complement strand
CATTGACTGTAACATCTAAAAATGCAATTTTAAAAACGAACACTTAACATTTAAATAAAAAGACTGAGAATATTACATTTTCAATATATATTCAAAGATTTAAAGGCTTATATTCATGAACCTTTTCAACAAAAGAAATTTGGAAAGTAAATAGAAATTTTCTTGAGACAAACAGCGAATTCAAGGCATTGGAAATTATATTGAAATCAGTCCATAAATTATAATTATTGTTTATATAATTAACAGAATTAAATTATTTCGTTCCATGGCCGAAACAAGAAGACAAATATCAAATATTTCCCTTTACGAGGATTCAGAATTTTATTTAGAAATTAAATGAATTATTTTTTATTAGTGCTTTTCACCTATTCATTAGAATAACTTATGAATAATCAATTGCTTTTTTAATGAATGCAGTTATTTAGACTTCTAATCATGCTCGATTTAATGTATAATAGAAGATATTATGTATTGAGAAATAGGAATAAATTATATTTAGCAGCATAGAGTCTTTCCGCACGAGTCTTTAAAAAATTCAAGTGAAAGTAAAATTTAAAGCAAAACGAACTGATTATATTGTAGTTTTACTAAAAAGTCTTATTTGTTAATAACGTTTATAAATTGTTTCCTGAAATCAAGTAATTTTTGACGTCTTTTAACACTTTAAATTTCATAAAAATTCTGATATTAAAGATTAGAAAGAGAGTGTCTCGATAAATACTTACCATACTTCTAAAAGTTATGTCTATACTCAGCAATAACTTTGGTTTCTTTGTTTATAGCCCATGGGAAACATTCAAATTTAAAAATTTGATTAACAAGTCTTTAAAGAAATTAATATCTAAAATAAAGACTTTTTATTTTTCTACTTTTAAACAGCATAAATGGTTGAATATTTTGATTGAAATGATTGAATATTTTTTTTTAAAAAATAAAGCCTCCATTAAACACGAAGAATACACTTTTCATTAGCAATAAAAATGTCTTTACTGTATTTCACTTTCTGTTATATTGCACGCACGCACACTTGCTTTCTAATTCATTTTATGTACAGTGTACAAATGAAAAATAACAAAGCATTTTTACATTTAATCGATGGCCATATATATCGAAGGTATCTTTCATTAATGAAAATTGACTTCCTTTCAATTTAAATGCTTTGCCACAAAAAATCATTCAACCTTAAATCTACTTATTTCGTCATAAAAATATAAGAAAAGAAAATCCTTATTTTGCAAAGAGCAATGCACTCATTTTCCAAATTTTTTTTTTTTAAATCCAGCAACCTTAAACTAATTGCATGAAACAAGGTTATAGATGAATATAGACAAAATTATTCTAAAGAAAAGGATTAATCACTAAAACATACTCCTATTAATCTTTAATATCAGAATGAATCTGAAAATCAATATTTTTGAAAAAGATTAAAGATAATTTAGTTTGAGGAATTCAAGGAAAATCACGCTATTAAAGCTATCAATCTAAAATGGCTTTAATAAGGGATAAGCTATTCTAAAAATTATCCTTATCAATGAATTATTTTTTAAATTCTAAGAAAACTATTCTATATACCTAAAGGCGTTTAATGTCTTCCTATTTCTCACGGTGCATTATATTTTATTATACATTAAATTATATATGATTTATGTCTAAATAATTTCGTTTATTATAAAAAGGAAGAAGTCTTTGTTTCTGCATAATTTATTTGAATAAATTATCAAATTTCTCTCATAGAAAATAATTCATTTAGTATCTGATTAAAAATTTGAATGTTAATAAAGTGAAGTAAGTGCTTAAGGATTGTTGGCTTTCTAAAAAATTAATGGTAACCACTACATAGTCAGTAGTTATAATTTACGGCTACATTATATTTTAATTTTTTATGCTATTAAATCGTGGTTAGTCTCAAGAAAAATTCAGATTGTTTTGCAATTTTTTTTCCTTTTTTTAAAAAAGATGAAGAATATGACCATTTAAATCTTTTGAGTTGAAATTCAACATTGTATGATATTCATATTTTTTGTTTAAATGGAAAATTTTCATTTTTTAAAATTGTACGTTTAGATATTACAATCAAATAGCAAAGATAATTGTAACATCTTGATAAATTTCTTGCTTTTAGAATATATATATATTTCGGTTGCTAAACTAAAGAAAATTCAGGTAAATAAATATCAAGATGAATTAATTTTACATTAAATATTTTTTAATAATGGAAAAATGCGTAATCATAAAATGTCTAATACATTATTTGAAATATGCGTAGGTATTTTAATAGAAGAAGTTTTCTATGCCGAAATTTAAAATCAAGAAATCTTAAAGTTTCTAAAGAAATCCTAGAGAATCTGAAATATTCAAAGTTTCTTTAAAAAGTTAGGAGAATGGTAAAAACTCTACATATATTAAATAAAAAGTATTAATAAAGACTTGATATGTATTAATAATTTTAAGAAAAACGCCAAAGGGAACATCTTTTAATATTCACCTGAAACAAAATCTTAATAACTCTTTGCTAAATGGATTGTTTTTCATATAATTCTGAATTCATATTATATTTTTTATTTGCTAAATCCATGTGCACTACTATCCTCCATTTCAGAGTGCTTGCTAAAAATATTAAATAGATAAATAAATAAAAATTTATAGCATTTTGAAATCATACCTTAACCTAAAAAATCAATGTCAAAAAACCTTTTAATTTTTATCGATATTTAAATTTCCAAAGTGATTTCTGCATTTTGTGCAATTTAGAACTCGCATTATACAACAGAAAAAATCTATTTCCAAGTTACTCTTAAATTTAGAGAATATTCAAGTTTCAAAATGATTAAAATAATTAATGCCACTTGCTTAAAATATACATGCAATTTTACAGATTATTACCTAGATATATATCTCTTTTCTCCTCTTTGTCCTCTTCAATCACTTAAAAGAAAAAAAAACAGTTATCGAACTTAATAAATGGAATGTTTTACTTTTAAATCCAAATTAATTAATCCAAATAAATTGAAAAATTCTATTTCCTTATTGCCTGTTTAGATTTATCTACATTCATATTTTCCAAAATGAATGCTATAATATATACCATGTCGAAAACACATTACCCAGAAAAATAGCAATTTTGCCCAAGATAGCTTGAGATCCTTAAAGAACCGAGTTAATTTCTATGGAAGATCTAATGTATGATATTTTTCGTGAGTTTTAAATTTATTTTTGCAGAAAATTTTTATGGTTGATATGTCGTGACATTTCCGTGATTGATTGAATTAACGAATCAAATATCGTCTCCCATATACAAACACGGAACATAAGATTACAAAATAAATTCTTCTAATAGCACCAGAATCATTATAAATTCTTTTTTATTTGACAAATCATGTGCATGAGTATTTCAGAGGCGAGGTCCTAAAAATTCCTGAATTTTCCTCGAATTCAAAATTTTTTATCACAATGAACCTACATTTTTAATGTTAGAAGAAGCGAAAATTGTAATAATAAAAATAAAGAATCTCATCTGACGTAGATTTAATTTTAGAGGCTACTTTAAACATTTTATTATTCTTAAGATTTAAATCAAGAAAATGCATTATTTTTCTTTTATCTACTTCTAAAACAAACATTTATTTAAAAATTGTAATTTGTCTGTTACGTAAACAACTTGCTAGTTTCTCTTTTAAACTTAACAAATTTTTTAATTCAAATTCTGCATAAAATTTTCTCAAAAGAAAAATAAGTGAATTATTTATATGTAAAGAAAAGCAACATTAGTATTTTATATTTGAGAAAACTCAGAAAAGTTTCTTTATTTGACAAACGCTTTTGCAGACCTTTCGTAAATCAATTACGACTGCATTCGAAAAATTAAAAAAAATAAATAAACAAAAGCGCAAAAATCTATGAAACTAAATATAAATTTATGGCTTTAAATTAATCATCCAAATTCTTTACTTTTTAATCCATTACGAACAATTTTTAGATGAGCAAGTAATTTCCTTTAAAGAAAAGAAATCAATTATGTAGATAACGTACAGATGCAGATTATACTGTAATAGCTCCCAAAAATTCCTTTGTTCGACAAAAGTCAACATGATCGACAATCAATTACGGCTGAGTTAGAAAAGTCTAAAAAATAAAACTTAAAAATAAAAAAATTAAACTAAAAAATTAAATTAAACTAAAAAATTAAATGAAACTAAAAAAATAAATTAAACTAAAAAATTAAATTAAACTAAAAAAATAAAAAATAAAGATTAATTTTATGATTTCAAATTAATCACCCAAATCCTTCATTTTTTTTCATCCAAAAACGAATTACAAACATTTCTTAAATGAGCATTCAATATTCTTTAAAAAAATCGATTATGTAAATAAAGAACAAATACAAATTTGTCTGGACAGCTATTAAATTTTTTCTATTAGATAGAACTGAATATAGCCACAGATATGTTGCATATTTATAACAATTTTACTAGCAAAGATTTATAATCAAGAAAAAAAATCAAAGCTTAAAGATCGAAGTCGTATTTAGTTTCATTATTCAAATCCTCTACTTTTATAATCCACACGATGAAGAAAGATGCGAGTTTTTTCTAAGGAAAAAAGAAATTTTTTCTTTATGCGCAAGGAAAAGGACTAAATATTATTATTGAAATAAATCTGAAAACGCTCCCCGTTTGACTAAACTGAGCAAAAACCAAGAGCTTTGCAACTATCAATCACCATTTCCATCATAGCCATACCAAATGAAAAACCAAAGATCCATAAATAAAAAAAATCTAAATCTAAATCTCTAATCAGTAGTTAAAAACCAGGACCAGATTTTTCTACAACAGCTCATAAAATTTTTCTTATCGACATAAATGACCAACAATCACCTATTTGTTGTATCTATTACCATTCCAGTAGTTTAGTTTTAAATAATAATAATAAAAGCTAAAATCTAAATATCAAAAAATGTTTAATTTCGCTGCTCAAAACCTTTACTTTCTTAATCCAAACAAAAATCGTAAACTTTTCTTAAATGAGCAACTTTAAATAAAGAAATCTAATCTGGAAATCAAAAGCAAGAGTAGAGTTTTCAAAACTGGCATCTAAAAAAATCGTTTCTTCGACAAACTCGATATATTATATCGAATACCGTTTCATACGCAGAATTTCAGAAATGCCAAAGTCTAAATGTTTGATTTCATATTCATATCATTCACTTTCTAAAGACAACTGAGAATCACAAACATTTCCCAAATTTGCATGCAGTTCGCTTTAAAGAAAAAAAATCTAATCTGTAGTTAAAGTAGAAGCATATTTTTTTAGCCTAGCGCATAAAAAATTTCCTTTCCTACCGATCTTACCATTAATTAACGATATATTGTGTCTACAACCATTTCATTCTCAGAGTTTAAGAAATACGAATGCTAAAACCTGAAGATCAAAAACTGTTTAATTTCATTACTCAAATACTTTACTTTCTTAATTTAAAAAAAAAATCGAAACCTTTCTTAAATTCACAAGCATTATGATTTAAAGAAGAAAAAAAGACTAATCTGTAATAAGGATCAGGTTCAGAATTGTTTAGAAAAGCGTAAGATTTATCTTCTACCCGACAAACTGGCCAGTAACCACCAATATATTGTATATAATCCGTTTCACTCCTATTATTTAAAAAATACAAAAGCTAAACCTTAAATATCAAAAACTGTTTAATTTCATTACTCAAAACATTTAATTTTATAATCCAAATAAAAATCACAAACATTTCTTAACAAACTTAAATTATCATGCAGTTTGCTTTAAAGAACGATAACTTAATCTGTAAATCAAGACCAGAAGCAAAGTCTTTAGAGAAGGGCATAAAAAAACATTTTGTTCCACGAAATTGACCTTCAGCTCCCAAAATACTGTATCTATTAATGTTTCACTCCTAGAGTTTGAGAAAAGCAAGAGCTAGTCTAAAGATTAAAAAAAGTTTATTTTAATTACTCATATAATTTACTTCCTTAATCCAAACAAAAATCACAAACATTTTTGAAATTAGCGTGCAGTTTACTTTAAAGAAAAATAATTTAATCTTAAGATAAAGAGAAGAAGCAGAGTTTTCTAGAGTAGCATATAAAAAATTTTACCTTCCCCGAAATTGACCTTCAGCTCCCAATATATAGTATCTATTAATGTTTCATTCCTAGTGTTTGAGAAAAGCAAGAGTTAGAGTCTAAAGATTAAAAAGAAAGTTTATTTTAATTACTCATATAATTTACTTCCTTAATCCAAACAAAAATCACAAACATTCCTTAAATTATTACGCAGTTTGCTTTAAAGAAAAAATATATAATCTGTACATAAAATGCAGGAGCAAAATTTTCTAGAATACGGAGCAAAACAAAAAAGCCGTTTTCTGAACAAAAATTACCCTTATTCAGAAATAATTGTATCTATTACCTTTTCATTCACAGAGTTTAAGAAATTCAAAAGCTAAATAATGTAGACAAAAAAATATGTTTTTTTTTCACCACCCGAATCCTCTACCTTCTTAATCCAAATGAAAATCTTGAAGAAGTTTTTAAAGTATCACGCGGTTTGCTTTCAAGGAAAAAAATCTAATCTGCAGACAAAATTGTAAAAGATCAAAAATTGCTTAATTTCTTTACTCAAATCAATTACTTCATTTATACGAAAAAAAACCATGCCTAAAATTATCACGCAGCTTGCTTTAAACAAAAAAATCTAACTTGTAAATAAAAAGTAAGATCAGAATATTCTAGAAAGCTGGGTAAAAAACTTTTCTCGGACAAAAATTACCCTCATCTGTAGATAATTGTTTCTATTATCGTTTTATTCGCAGAGTTTTAAAAACTCAAAAGATAAAGAATAAAGATCATTTCACTACTCGAATCCACTACTTTCTTAATCCAAACGAAAATCACAAACATTTTCTTAAATTAGCATCCAGTTTGCTTTAAAGAAATCGAATCTGTAGATAAAGAGCATCATAAGTAGAGCATAAAAAATATTGTCTGAAACAAAACTGACCATCTGTCCTCAATATATTGATATATTACTGTTTCATTTGCATAATTTAAAAATGTAAAAGCTAAAACTTAAAGATAAAAAAGTGTTTAATTTCATCATTAATATCATTTACTTCTTTAATCCATACAAAAACCATAAACATTTCTAAAATTAACACGCAGTTTGCTTTGAACAAAAAAAAAAAATTGAATTTATTTTTAAGAATCAGGAGTAGATTTTTCTAGAAAAAATCTTCTTCCTGACAGAATAGACCATTCATAATTGTATCTTTTAAAGCCCTTTGCTTAAGAAATACGAAACTAAAGTCTAAATATTAAAAACTGTTAAATTTCATTGATCAAGTCCTTTACTTTTTTAATCCAAACAAAATTCTCAAACCTTTCTAAATGAGTACGCAATTTGCTTTAAACAAAAGATATTTACTCTGTAGATAAAGAAAAAGCAGATTTTTCAAAAATAGCGTATAATAATCTTCTCGACAAACTGAGCATCACCCTTCTAATTATTGTATATATTACCCTCAAAATAAAAAATCTGAAGTCTATATCAAAACCCTTTTTAATTTCATTTCTTAAATATTTTACTTTCATAATCTAAATGAAAATCTCAAACATTCCTTAAATGAGAGCATATTTTGCTTTAAAAGAAAAAAAAAAAAACTAATCTGTGCATAAAGAAAAGGAGCAGGTTTTTAAAAAAATTTCTCAGAAAACTTTTCTTCACAAACTGACTATGAGCCATCGTTATATTATATCTAATACCGTTTCACTCGCAGAGATTACAAGATATAAAAGCTAAAACCTGAAGATGAAAAGTTGTTTCGTTTCGTTTCTCAAATTCTCTACTTTCCTAATCCAGGCAAAAGCGAAAAGTGCTTTTCAAAGGCAATATAGACTTTTATCTAATGAGAAAAGAGGTGTATATGCAAAACAAAGGACAAAAGTAAACTTTTACAATAGGTGATAAAGTGTTTTCACATTTTGGCTGACATGAGCCCAAACCAAGAAACTTTTCATATCAATTACCTTTTCATTCATATAATATTCGAAATGAAATGACGAAAACCCATAGATCATAAAAAATTCTAATTAAAATCATGTAAAAGTGTCTTCCTGATATTTAAAATACATTTGCGAAGACCACATTTTAATGTGTTTACCAGATTTACGTTGAATAGGAATAAATTTAAGGAAGACAATGAAAGTCATTGAACTCAGCTCTTAACGTAAAGATAGCTTATTAATTAAACAAATAGGTTAACAGTTGAAGCAGAAAAATAACGAAGTATGATAAATACTCCAGAAAAATCTTGAGCATTAATTATTAACTGAAAACATTATTGCTAGCCCCAAACCGGAAACCCTCATTTTGAAATCCAAAATAGAATGGAAAAAAACCCCTCTAATATTGATCTATGAGTTATGACACACTCTAGAGAAGAATGGAGAGCCGAAAGAGTATTTACACGCTTAGAAAAAATGTGGAGAGGCAGAGGACAACCGACGATAGCATTTAACACATCATTTAAAAGTGTTCAGCTGATTAAACCTGACGATTGAAAAAAAAAATTCCCTTTAGAATTATTTGAACGATGCGCTAGGGAAAAGATTTGATAGCTAGAAACATTCAGAACTAGAAATAAAACTAATGCTTAATGCGCTTGAAAAGAGAAGAGACGGCGGTAAAGTGATTTAGAAGGCCAAAGGAAAAAATTTAAGCGCAGTAATCAGAAGCTGTCGAGATGTGTTGAAAGGTCAATTGGGTGAGTGATAATAATACACAAGGAATTAGTAGACAAAATGCCATCATTTATGACGAGATACGTCGAAAAAAGTCAATAGATTTGTCACTCCTGTCATTTAATTATGATTTAGTATCTAGTATTGAAAATTATTCGTGTATCTAAAATATTAAAAATCTAATATCGAAATGGTATTTTAAAGAAATATTTCACTAAAAGATTTCGCGATTAAAATCAAAATCGTGTGAACTATGCAAGATAAAACAATATAGCACTAAAAATCATACATATTATAACTGTATTTGATGACTATATATAAAACTAAATTCAGTTATATCTACATTCAACAAAAATATGACTATTTTTGATATGGCCAAAAATTAATTTATTTCATTAAAATATAAAAATTAGTACTTCTGGTGATTTCCACACAATTATAACTGTACTTAGAAATAAAGTTTCTTTATTCAAAAACGTTAAAGAATGAAATGTAGGAATTAAATTATCCCATAATCACTGTTTAAAAATATTTTTTATTTAGTTCCAAAAATGATTTTATGATTTGGATTAAGTAACTAAAAATTAGAATTCCAAGATAAACTAATGGTTATTTATGAAATAATAATTCAAGGTGAACCGATTTACACTACTCGTTCCCCATGCCTTAAACGTAAAATAATCTAGCACTAAAAATAATGCATTTTATAGCTGTATGTGATGACTATATATAAAACCGAATTCAGTTATATGATATTTGACGAATATGTGCTTTACAAATCCCAAAGAATTAAACAATTTCGATAAAAAAATTATTACTTCTAAAGAAGTCCGTACAGTAATAATTGCACATGGAAATAAATTTTCTTTCTTCAAAAACATCTTAAAATGAAATGTATGAATTAAAATATCTTTTAATGGTTAGCTAATGTATTTTTGGTTCAGTTCCAAATTTTTTTTCTATATTAGGAAAATCTTGGATAATGTAACTAAAAATTGTCTATCTCTTGAATAAATAAACGAAAATGTAAAAATACATTAAAGAAAAGTAAGAAAAGTCAATTTTCAATAATTAATAATTCAAGGGTGGTAATTCGATCTACACTATTTGTTTTCGCATATCGCAACTGCCTTTTACAATGATTGCTCTTAAAAATTCTTTTCCTTATCATTTTTCGATAAATTTTAATGTTAATTTATTGCTAATTATTTTAACCATAGATAATCAAATCTTCAATATTTTTACGACTTTCACTGAAAAGTTAACGTAAATTAAATTAAAATTTGAGGTTAAATTTTTTTTAAGTATACCTTTTTTCATTGCAGACATTATTTTAAAGTTTTTTTAATTTATTACATAAAAATAATTTTCTATGTTATAAAAATTTTCAATAAGAGAAACAAAATTTCTCTATCTCTGGAATAAATAACTAAAAATGTGAAAATGCTTTAAAGAATTATAAGAGAAATCGGTGGGTATTTATGAAACAATAATTCAAGGTCAACAACTCAATTTAAGTTACTTATTTTCAGATATCACAATTGTCTTTTTCAAATT
>JAPMOQ010047785.1:308702-335623 GCA_026543055.1 Argiope trifasciata | reverse complement strand
GTTTTAATAATTTTATATATATATATATATATATATATATATATATATATATATATAACTTCTAAAATATTCATTTTTATTTTCTCTTATGAAATTCTTAAAGAAAACATAGAAATCGTTAAAAAAATTTGAAATCGAGATTCTGACAAATCTCTACGTTTTAGAACTCCCTGAAGTTAGAAAAAAAATTAGAAATAATTCGTCCATCTGTTTGGGAGTAAGATAACTGAAAAATTCTTTGAGCTAGACGTTTGAATGGTATACCTAATTTCCAGATTTGTATAAAACTTTGAATAAAATTTATTTAGAGGAAGTACGTCTCTCCGATTGGTTGAATATAAAGTAACACAATAATTACAAAACGAAGAGAGCTAAATAGATAAATTTCAGTACACATATTTAATATTTATATTATAGACCCCTGTCAAATTTTAAACCAAATCTAACGAAAAATGACGGTCTAGCAGTCTGTACTTTCAGAAATATGTAATCTCAATAAATCAAAAATGCAATGGTTTAAATATAGCACATTTGATTTGTGATTACAAGTACAGTTTTAAATCAAATTTTTGTTCCAATCGGTAGAGAAAAATGAGTCTAAAATAAAAATTAAATTTTTTGGATATTATTAACAACTGCTAGAAATTAATAACTCGCCAATGATAATTTAATAGATTCAATAAAACTGCTAAATTTATGCAAAGAGTTAATATTTTGTAATTACTGTATATCAATGCCTTGTAAGGAGTTCTCTGGTCTGATAGTTTATTAGAGCATAAGCGAGAAAGTTTTGGAAAGACCTTGGTTAAGATTTGTACTTTTAAATGTTGCAGTTAATTGGCAAATGTTTTCTCTCTTCATTTTAAACACAAAAAATATTTTTCTTCGTGTTGTAGTGTAGGGCATATTTCAGTTATAGAGATTTAGGAAACACAGCTGTATGAATTAATAGTCATATTAAATATTTATTTTAATAATAGATACATGTGATGAATCAGAATTTTTCTTTACCAAAAATAACGCTAATATATTTTTACAAATGCGTAAAAACGCTTTAAGAATTCAGTACGATGTCTTAAATGTCAATATATAATAAAGAAAAAAAGCATTAACAAAAATTGTTTCGCATTCATTATGTTACTACAAAAACTGATGTGTGCAATCTTTAAAAATCAGCTTTAAAAACTTATTAACTCGTCTCTAAATAAAAATATTTAATTAATTCAAAATTTCAAAATTAAAATTAAATATTGTGTCATAGAGCTATATTCTTTTATATCGTCTATTTGAAAATTGTTACTAAAAATGCTTGTTAATTTTATACCATTTTGAAACTGCAACCGGAAAATCAATATGCAAACAGCCCTTAAAGTTGTGCAGATATTCAGACTTCCAAAGAGGTTCGAGTAATTTGTATTATTTAAATTTGGACAATATTTAAACTTTAAAATGATTAGGGGAATGAATATCAATTGCATAAAATATGTACGAAGTTTTTATAACACCTAGATGTCTCTTCCCTCTCCTATGCTAACTTCTATTACTGAGAGGAAAAGGGAGGACGAAAGTTATCGAACTTCATATGAAATATGTTTTCTTTTGAAATTAAACTTACTCCTGCAAATTAAATCAGGAACAAGCGATATTTGAAATGTTTTGTAAATTTAAATATCGGTAAAATTTCAAAAAGAGATTGCTACAATTTATACGATATGGAATATGTAACACTAATCTAAGTAATATAAATTTTTAAATATTATTGTATGGATGAGGATCTTATGTATTCCATCTTTTATGGAATATTTCATGTAAACACTACTTTGGTGCATTTTTATAATATTTGGAAAGAAATATTTCACAAATTATGTCTTAACTTTTAAATTATAAGAAAGGTGAATCAAGTACCAGTTTCTATAACAAAATATGGATCGTAAAATTAGGACTAATACGTTTGATAGCCCTAGAATAACTTTAAAATGGTTTATTATTATATCAGAATGTATATAAGAGTATACCACTGGTAAATAACTAATAATCCTCGAATTTTTTTATTTATATGCTATTTGTATTAGTAAATCATATAATTTTAAAGTTATAAGAAAGATTAATACATTTAACAGCGCGAGTAATATATTAATCTCTTAAATAATTTTCTCTTTTAATTGAAACAAAAATAATTATTTTTCAAATGGAATAAATTTTTTTTTAAAGAAATATTTATATGTATTAAAATATAAGCAAAAGTCATCCGTATTATAGAAACACTAATTGAAAATTCCTCAATCCGGCAAAAGTATTCGGGTAAATCTTTTCACAATCTACTCACAAATATTAAATAAACTTAATTACGACTTCTATTGCAAAGTATAAGAAATAGAAGTACAAAACGCTGTAGACAAAAGGGTAATTTTTATTTTATTTTAAATGAATTACCAAGACTTTTTACTTTCTTAGTCCAAGCAGAAATCACAAATATTTTTTAAACAGCGCGTAGTTTGCTTTAAAAAATTTAGAATATAGATATGCTACTAGTTCAGATTTTACTAGGAAGGCTCATAAAAAATCTTATTATCGATAAAAATGGGCGTAAACTCCCGATAAATTGTATCGATTATCGTTTCAATCGCACAGATTTAGAAAAACAAAAATTAAAGTCTGCTCATTAAAAGCAGTTTCATTACTGAAATCCTTCCCTTTCTTAATAAAAACATAAAAATATCACAAAAATTTCTTAAATTAGCACTAAATTTTCTTTAAAGGAAAAATAACTAATCTATAAATAAACAGAAGGAGCTGAGTTTTTTAGAATACCCCATAAAAAAAAAACTTTCTCAGCAAAAAATTACCATGACCCAGCGATAATTGTATCTATTACCGTTTCATTCGCAGAAATTAAAGAATTCAAAAACTAATGACCAAAGATCGATCAAAAAATGTTTCATTTAACTACCCGGATACTCTACTTTCTTAATTTAAAAGAAAATCGCGAGCATTTTTTAAAGCAGCAAGCAGTTTACTTAAAAAAATAATGAATAAATGAAAACTCTAAATAAAAAGTTGGAGCAAAAGTTCCTAGAATGGCACTCAAAAAAAAATTTCTCCGATAAAAATTATCATCAGCTACCGATAATTGTATCTATTAACGTTTAAGTCGAGTTTAAGAAACTCAAAAGCTGAAGACTAAAGATCAAAAAGCTTTTCATTTCCTTACCCGAATCCTACACTTTCTTAATCCAAAAGAAAATCTCGAGCAGTTTTTAATGCAGCACGCAGTTTGCTTTAAAAAATAAATAATAATAATTCAATCTGTGGATAAAAAGTGGGAGCAGAATTTCTTCGAATACCGGGCAAAAAAACGTTTCTTGGACAAAAAGTATCATCACTACAGATAATTGTATATATTACCATTTCACTCTCCGAATATTTAATTCAAACGTTAAATGCAGCAGATGAAAGCAGAAAAAGTGTTTCAATTCCCCTCCTGAATCCTCTACTTTATTAATCCAAACGAAAATCGCTAACATTTTATAAAGTAGCAAACAATTTGCTTTAATGAAAAAAAATCTAGTGAGTAGAAAAAGAGCAGATGTAGAATTTTCTAGAACACCGCGTAAAAAAAACTTTTCTCCAACATAAAGTACCATCAGCCAACGATAATTGTATCTATTACCATTGCAGTCACCGAGTTTAAGAAAGTCAAAAACTAAGAAATGAAAAATCAAAAAGTATTTCATTTCATTAACCAAATCCAAAAGTATTTCATTACTTAATCGAAACGAAAATTGCAAACATTTTTTCCTATAGCAGGCAGTTTGTTTCAAAAATAAATAAAAAATAAAAATTAATCTCTGGATAAAGAGCGGGAGCAGAATTTTCTAGAACATAGCATAAAAAAACTTTTCTCGGACCAAAATTACCATCAGCCACTGATTATGGTATCTATTACCGTTTCACTTTCCGAGTATCAAAAACTTTAAAGCGAAAGACTAAAGATCATTGAGTGTTTCTTTTCACAACCCGAATAATTTACTTTCTTAGTTCAAGCAAAACTCTCGAACCTTTTTTAAGTAACAGGCAGTTAGCTTTAGTAGTAGTTTTAGTAGTTAGTAGCAGTTAGTAGCAGTTTAGTAGCAGTTAGCTTTAGTTTTTTCTCCAACATAAAGTACCATCAGCCAACGATAATTGTATCTATTACCATTGCAGTCACCGAGTTTAAGAAAGTCAAAAACTAAGAATATTAAAATTAATTTCTAGATAAAGAGCAGGAGCAGAATGTTCTAGAATGCCGAGTAAAAAAAAAATTCTCAAACAAAAACTACCATCAGCCACCAATAATTGACGTTTCAGTCGCAGAGTTTAAGAAACTAAAAAAATAAGAACTAAAAATCAAAAAGTGCTTCACTTGCTGAATTCTGTACTTTCTTAATAAAAAAAAAACATTTCTGAAATGAGCACTCATTCTGCTTTAAAGAAAAGAAAATTTAATATGTAGACGAAGAAAGGAAAAGATTTTTTGAATATCTCATAAAAATTTCTTCTTCTGTACAGAAGTGATGTTCAATCTCCGATATACTATATTTATTGCCGTTTCAATCTCAAAGTTTCAGATATAAAAAAATCAACCAAAGTCTAAATATCCAAAAAATGCTTAATTTCACTGCTCAAAACCTTTACTTTCTTAATCCAAAAAAAAATCCCGACCATTTCTAAATGTTTGCGCAATTTGTAGTAAAGAGAAAAAAAAAAATCTATTTTGTAGATTTTTCTTGACGTAGCAGCTTTTTCTTGAAAAGCTATTAAAAAACTTCTTCACGAAAAAACTGACTATCAGTCATCTATATATTGCATCTATTAACGTTTCACTCGTAAAGAATAAGAAATGCAAAAGTTAAAGTCTAAAGATCAAAAACTGTTTAGTCTCATTTTTTAAATCCTCTACTTTCATAATCCGAAAAAAACAAACGAAAAATGTTTTTCAAAAGCAATACCAAATTTTCCTCCAAAGCAAAAAGAAGTTTGTCTTTAAGGAAAAGAACCAAAGGTGATTTTTATAATAGGCCATAAAACGTCCACCGTTTGGGTGAATTGAGCCCAAAACAAGAATATTTCTCATACGAATTACTTTTTCCTTCGTAGAATGTAGCAAAAATCGCGAACATTTTGTAAATTAACATGCAATTTATTTTGATGGAAAAAAAATCTAATCTGTAGAAAAAGAGAAGGAGCAGAAGTTTCTAAAATATTATGTAAAAAAAACTCTTATCCGACAAAAAATATCTTCAGTTACTGATTATTATACCTATTACCTTTAAACTCGCAGAATTTAAGAGACTCAAAATTTAAAGACCAAATATCAAAAACGTTTTAATTTCGCTGCTCAAGTCCTTTACTTTCTTAATCCAAACAAAATTCACCAACCTTTCTTACACGAGCACTCAATTTGATTTGAAGAACAAAAGTTTAATCTATAGATACAGAATAGGAACATATTTTACTAAAATCTACATCTAAATAAAGTGACTATCAGCCAACAGTATATTGTATCTATTACCACATAGTTTAATAAATTTTTTAAAAACCCAAATTCTAGGGGTCAAAAAATACTTAATTTTATTTTTTTAATTCTGTACTTTCATTATCTGAACAAAACTCTCAAACAATCCTTGTATGAGTACCCATTTTTCTTTCAAGAAAAAAAAAATCTAATTTGTACATAAAGAAAAAGAGCAGATATTTTAAAAATAGCTTTTAAAGGTCTTCTCAACATACTGACCATGGTCATAGATAAATTATATCTAATACCATTTAATTGGCAGAGATTGTGAAATATAAACACTAAAGCGTAAAGATCCAAAACTGTTTAGTCACATTTCTCAAGTCCTCTACTTTCATAAACCAAACAAAAACGAAAAGTACTTCTCAAAGGCAGTACTAGAAATTCCTCTAATGCAAAAAGTGTATCTGTTAGGAAAACAACTAAAGTTGATTTTTATAATAGGTCATAAAACGTCCACCGTCCGAGTAAACTGAGCACAAAACAAGAATATTTCTCAAATGAATCACTTTTTCATTCGTAGAATATACCAAATGGAAAACCAAATACTCCTAGATCAAATAGAAAGCTAATCATCATAACGCAAAACCAACTAGCCGATATATAATATAAATCCACGTAAATCATATTTTAAATATTACACATTACTACCAGATAAACCAAAGCTGTTAATAAAGTGCATATTTGAATAAGACATCGAGAAAAAAGGTGAAAACTGCCCATGTGAGTTTATTGCATCAAACTTAATCCTGTATATAGTTTATACTTTTTTATTCGTAGAATATACCAAATGGAAAGCCAAATACTCCAAGATCAAAAAGAATGCTAATCAGCATAGCGGGAAACTACATCACCGATATGTAATGTAAATCCACGTAGACGACATCTTAAAGCGCATAACAACCAGATAAACCAAAGCAGTTAAAAAAGTGCATATTTAAATAAGACTTTAAGCAAAATGGTTAACACTGCTCAAGTGAGCTTATTGCATCAGCTTTAATCATGGACATAGCCTATAGATTGATTCAATGAGTAATGCCAGAAAAACAGAACACTATAACACATATTCAATATGGCCAGAAAAGTACTGAGAACTCATTTTTATCCGTAAAACACCGTAATCCTCAACCCAGAAACCCTCAATTTGAAATACGAACTTTATGGCGAAACCCAACTATTGATTTATGGGTAGCGAACAGTTTTGGAGAGGAATGGATGCTGAAGTGGCATACGTGCGCTTGGAGGAAAAAAAGGAGAGCAACAAAGGCATTTAACGCAATATCTCCAAAAAGCAGCAGTGGTATTGTCAGCTGATTAATTATGGTGAATGAAAAGATCTTATGGTAGAATGCGAACAATGAGTACGGAAAATGATTAGTAATTGAAAACATTCAGAAACAGAGATAAAATTAATGTACAACGCCACTGAAAAGAAAGTGATGGCAAGATCTAAATATTAATCACTTTTACTGAGAATGCCAAACGAAAGCACCGTGATCAGAAGTTGTCGGAATGTGTTGAAAGGTTTATTAGTTGAATGGTAATGATATAGTGAGAATCAGTAGATTAAAAGTCAACATTTATTGTGGGAACCTCTCAGAAAAGTCATCAGATTCGTCACTTTCATTATTTGAATATGATTTAGTATTTAATATCGAAAACAGTTAAGAGCAGAAATATTTCAAAACATTTAGCATCACAATGATTATATAAAATAATATAACATTAAAAGTGACATATATTTAACAGCATGTGATGGTTTTATATAAAAGGGAATTCATTTATATCTATATTCAACGAAAGTATGCTTTAGATATCCTAAATAATTAATATAACACATTCCGTTAAAATATAAAAATTGAAGTGAGGATCGTGCAATTATAACTAACAATCGTTCAAAACCCTTAAAGAACGAAATGTAGGAATTAAAGCATCTCTTTTCTGAAAGTATTTTTTATTCGGTTCATAAAAATAATTTTTCTTTATTATAAAAATCTTTGATATAGGAGCTAAAATTCATCTATCTTTGGAATAAATAACTAAAACTGCAGAAATACTTTAAAGAATGCTAAGAGAAATCGGTGGTTGTTTATGAAAAAAAATAATTCATAGTCAATATTATTCGTGAAGCTCTAAATGTGCGTGCAAACATTAGAAAACTAAAATTATGGATTAAAATAGCCTTTATTTCAAAGTATTTTTTAAAAATTTAGAACGTAAAAATAATTTTCTATGATATGAAAATCTTCGAAAAATTATGTCTCTGAAATAAATAATTAAAAATGCGAAAATGCGTAAAAGTGATAAAAGAAATCGGTAATTATTTATGAAATAATAATTCAAGTTCAACAACTCAATTTAAGTTGTTGCATCTTTTTTTCTATCGTAATTGTCTTTTTTATATCATCGTTTTTCGATAAATTACTATCCTAGTTGCTCTGCATAAGTGTTTTAACTATCAATATCAGAATTATCAATATGTTTGAGCTCTACGAATTTTTAAAATATGCCTTTTTTCATTGCAGAATCCTCTCATCAACTCATTTCAGAGCAAATCATTGACTTGTTGACTTGATAAAGAAAGAAGACAGCAATTTGAAAGTTTTTCAGGTATGTTGATTCTCAAGTTTCGAAATTCTGAAAAATGAAAAATAAGTCTCAGATCTTTATATCTCTATTTTTTCTTCTTGAAATCTATGATAATGTAAGTACATCTTTGTATACTGAAAAGGTTTGGACACTATTTCTTTTGTAATAATTCAGTTTAGAATGATATGGATATTTTTAGTTGTGGTTCTTCAGATTTCATGTATTTTACCAAGTAGGAAAAATGGATAACCGATGAAATACATGTAACGTTATAGTTAGAAAGTCCTTGTATCAGAAAAGACACTGCAAATTTTGTGCATAAAGTCAAAAATGCTTACGTGATTCGGAACGAAGCAATAAAAACTGACTGCGGTGAAGCAATGAAAACAATCTGTAAGAGACATAAAGTGAACCAAATTTTAACAGCAACTATATGTATTTGATTCGGCAATGAGAAAGACTATCCTAAGTTATCATGTTATTGGTAAAAACAAAAATTACGCTGCGTAGAAGGTACTATTTATCGCTATACAATTGGGCGCACCTAATTCTGGCATTGAGAAAATGCTAACTGGAGAGAAATTAAAGAGCCTGGGAATCTAGAATTAAGATACCCACTTTAAATTAATGAAGTTGAAACCCAGACAGAGTATATTTAGTAGTATATATTCTCTATGTTATTTAAATCCTGCTTCTTTGTCAAATCTGAAAAAAAGTAAAGAACTTTTCAGAGATTCTGCAGATTATTGTGCTCAATCACTGCACTTAGATCACATTAGAAAAAGTTGGTCTCAAGTTTTATTCTCTTTTTTTTAAAGTTTTACAATGATATGAAATTCTTCACGAATCTAACAGTGCTCTGGATCCAAATATATAATGGTAAATTATAGCTTTTAAATATTTACGACGCTTTCTATGAAGACGAAAGATTAGAATTATCGCTTAGTCATACGAATATTAAATAGAATTAAAATACATTTACTTTTTAATATCTTATCAGAAAATTTTAGCGTTGCATTCTAGTCTCTGTTTGCAGAGAGGTAAGCGCCTTTTTTCCATCCAAATTAGTTTCATAACTTTAAAGGGACACGATTCGGATTGTTTCAGTAGTAAATGGAAGGAAATTAAATTTTACTTATGGTTTCTTTAAAGGTAAATGAATGCGGTTATCCTATTATAAATAAAACCTTTATATTTTTAAAGGAAATATACTTATTAAATAAAGCTCATAATATTTCATTAATTGTTTGATAAACTGGGATCAATAAAAAATCCCATTCTAAGGTCTAAAAGATACATATGTTATTCAATTCAAGGTTTCTTTAGTTATATTTTGAAGAAGAAAAAATTATTTTACCAGTATAATAGTTTTATAGGTAATAGAGCTGTTAAATTATCATCGGAATGTTAAATTATCATTTCAACGATGCATAAAATCCAAATTAATGAATTCAAAAATAAAAAAAGAAAGCTAGAGATATTTAAGATCTTTTTCATTTTTAATAAGTTATCACTAAAGAAAGAGAAGTAGAATAATCACTTACAAATAACAATAGTTTAATTGTTTAAATGTCTGGGTTTTAATCAAGAAAAAGTAATATTTTACTACTGTTAGTTGGTTTGCGTGATTCACTATCGTAAGGCTGAGTAATAATTCAGATAAATTTAAAATAAAATTTCTAAATACCCATGAAAATAGTTCAAAAACACATTTATATGCTTCCAACTTTACGGTTCCGTTAAATGCCACAGTAATACACTTAAAATCTTCTTAGATTTCAAGTAAAGTAAGAGCAGGCGAAAGTTATTTAATCATAGGAAGTGTTTTGAAATTTCATAATAAACATAATTTTAAAAGGGTCGTCAGAATAACTGAAGTAGGATTTCAAGGTCATTACCATGATGTTTTACACGACAGCAATGCTTTCAGGTATGGTAATTTTGTTATTAGACTAGTTCAAAAGTTACATTAATAAGCTAGAAGAAATAAATCTATGGAATACTGATAAATAGTCGAATACTATTTCGCAATTTTCATCAGGATCCTTTTAAAGAAATAGAAATTAAAGGGACTTTTAACATATAGTTTTGAAAATTTTAATATACATAGAACTTTTAAACTTGTTATCAGAATATTTTAATGATGTACCGATGAAAACAATACAAAAAATATTTGGTTGTATTTAACAGTACAAGTGTGCTCTAAAAACTTGATTAGTTTCTTTAAAGTAAGATGAGAAGAAGGAACCTTTTTTATTAGCATTTATAATTTGGATATCAATGAAATTATTATTAAAATAGTTCACCTCTGATAATATTTAATGTTCATAAACATAACGGTATTTTCAGTATTTATTCGTTTTTCATTTTAAAGAAAATGGAGAATTTAGTCGTTTCAGTAATATTTCACAATTTTACTATTTGTAAGGTATAAAATCAATAGAAATAATTTTATTCCTATTAAATTATAAGGGATATTAAACAATTGGATAACTGAATATGTGATGGAAAAAATAAATTTTTTTCTCGCGAATTCAATCATTAAAGATATTAATTTTGAAAGATATTCCAGGAAATTAATTTGTTTTGAAACTACAATAGAGCATCTAATAGGGTTGATTTCGAGATTTTAGATCGGAAAAGATACGGCTTGTTAATTTAAGCAGGCCTAGTTCAGTACGAGCAATTTAAATCCTTGTTTCCGAGGCTGGTGGTTTATTTATCGCCGATATCTTCCTCGGATACGTCCGGTCAAACGGTATCCAACCAAAGATGTCGCCTTCGCGGCCTGTCTACTTTCGGAATTTCGAGCGAAGCGTTTCACGTCAAAAACCTTACTTCAGAGGAGAATAACGTCCTTTCTATTGACTTTATTTTTAACTGAGGAAAGGGGATGGTAAGATAAAGAAAATGAACTGTTTTTATTAGTTTTAACAGTTTGGAAATCCGGTTAATTTTCGTCAAATTAGATTAAATTCCATCAAATTTTATTCAAATTAATTTTCAAAGCAAATGGTGAATTTAATTGTTTCAATAATTTTTCTTAATTCAACAATTAATGCGAAATAAAATGTAGAGTAATTATTTTGTCTTTTTTGAATTATAAGGATTATTAATTAGTTGGATAATTTAAACAGTTGAACATGAAATGGAAAAAGATAAATTAATTTATCTGAAATCCAGCTATAAAAAAACATTCTAAGAAATTGATTTTTTTACTTAACCATCTCTTTTGAATATACACCAATGCAGTAAAGGTAATCGGAATTTTAAATCTGGGAAAATACGGCTAGTTAATTGAATCAAGCTGAGTCCAGTACGATAGTTTTGAATTTATTTGCCCAAGGTTGGTGGCCCATTTATGCCGCATTGTCCTCGGATACGTCCGGTAAAACGGAATCCAACCAGAGATGTCGATTCGACTGTTTGTCTACTTTCGAAATTTCGAGCGAAGCTTTTCATGTCAAACGTGCTACTTCAAAGGATAATAATGTTCATTTTTTATTCACTTTATTTTTAATTAATGGTGTATTTATATGATAAGACAATTTAGGAAGTAAAGAGAACGAAGGAACGAAAGTTGAAAAATTTTTGGGATGCATTAAAAGTGTTTTAAGAATTTTAATAATTTTTTTATCAAGTAACAGTTTATTTTTAAAAATAATAATAGGTCTTCTAGAGTTACTTTATGAAACAATTTTTGATTTATGGCCAAATTTTAAGCGACTTTAATTAGGATAATTTGTTTGCAATATAAAAAATACCAGATCTAACTTTATGATTGTTGAACAAAAGAACAACTATTTAATAATAGCGTACACATTTTATCATCGTTTGAACATACGTTAAAATATCTTTGCACGATTATGGTATAAAAACAATATCAGAAAGATTTTGAAAGTTGAGTTTTTTGTTAATCGGAATTTACTTTATAAATATCAAAGATATTTAATGAGTTTTTTATTGAGTCTTGAGACATAATTAGATAAACATGTAAATTTTGTTATTCTTTTGAAAATTGTTCTGAATGAGATTCTACCATCCAGTTTGTTATAATAATCTAACAATTTTTTTACTGGAAATGGCAAGTTATATCCTGAAAGATTCTTGCTACTGAAGACTTTAAAAAAATTCGAATCATTGTTAAGTGTTCTATGATATCTAAATCTGTTTTCACGATGCATTTATATATCGTTACGGAATACCTGCTAGTTGCGTATATTTGTTCCTGTCGATACTGCTACGTTCAGTGGTGGCGTCGTGGTCAGCTGTATACAAGAAGTTGCGTATATTTGAAAATTCTGATCCATTCGTTATCGGTTTATGTTACTGTATTTCCATGGGAAAATATAAAACGTAGGTAGCAAATATATACAATAAGACAGTACTAACAAAAATCGATAACACAGAAGAAAGCAACAAATCGATCTTAAATAACCGCAACTGCTCTTAGCTCTCGGAGGTATAACAATGTTAATCTCTAGCATTGCTTTCTTGCCCAGTCAGTCTTATGGTGAAGAAGAGAGTTTTACAGGTATTGGGGAGGGGATGTTCAAGACTACTCGTGTTGCGGGGGTAGGGTTGAGGTCAGGAGAAGCATGCAGACTCGGCGGTCTTTTATCATCCACTAGACAGTGAAATGCGGAGGGTAATATATGATAAAGAATTTACGCTTGGATTTAAATGGGCTATAATAACAATAATTATGAAATCAAGAACTCTTTACTCAATGAAATATAAAAACAATATTGAAGTTAGAAAGGAGGATGATAAAAGAAAAGAATAATGAATTTAAACTTATTGATTTTTATGACTTGAATAGATAATTTTTTGACTGTTTCGATCTTTTTTAACTTCATTATTCTTTCCTGTTCACAGCGGTGGGGTGGGATGTTAGATTTTATTACAAGAAGGGTGTTTGAGTTTCTGTTATCTTCTACGTCTCTTGTTTCTGTTATTTCGATAGTTGTAATTTTGAATTTGACAGCATTGTATTCTCTTTATTTTCTTGTAAAAATTTCAGGCAGATTTCGATGCAACTATTTAATGTTAGTGAGTTTTAGGTTTTTCATGCATGTTTTGGTTCGAAATAAATCATGGCATTATTCTTATTTCGCAAATTGTTTTAAGCTGAAGGGTTTCAAATGTGACTTTTAATAGCTGCTTCCAAGCTGTTGAAGTATAACTAATCATTGACCTAAGGAATGATTTACATAAAAACTCTTTGTCGTTAATCGAGAATGTGTATTTTTTACCTAGTCGGAAATGAATTTGACACTTTGCTTAATTATTAAATTCCTTTTATATGTTAAAAATTAAAATTCTTTTTATATATTGGTTTGTTATTAGACAAGACGTTCAAGTATTTGGTTTCTTCGCATCATTTTATTTCTTTTATGGATAGAATGAATGGAGATAATATTATTTACTTCTCAATGGCTATGACTGTTTGACTCTTGTCCAGGTTAACCTGAATTTTCCACAGTGTTAATTTCTTGATTTATATAACATGATCAAACACCTTATTGGCCTTTTCGCTCCTTCTCCACTCTCATCAATCTCTCGTACTCATAGGGGATTGGTAATTTGTAATCTATATTGTGAGAAAAGTGAACGAGTGTCTTCTGTTTCTCTAATCACCGCAGTTGTAGGCTGGGATTTCCAATGTGATCGTGTACGAATTCGCGTCAGCTTTTCTGTAAAACCTGTAGGCCCATTTTTGCTGAAACTGTTTAGAGGTAATGAGTTTAAAGTTTTTTAATATGTTTTGATTCAAAATAATCTATGGCATTATTCTCATTTCTCCCTTTGTTTTATGCTGAAGGGTTTCAAATGTAACTCTTAGTATTTGCCATTACACTAATTAGACATAGCTAATAAATGATCTAAGGAGTGATTTAAATAAAACAATTTATCCCCAGCAGAGATTTTTCTGCCTAATAAGACAAAATTAATACTTTAATAACTTGAATTTTTTGTTCATTTTACTAAAATGCTTTTTATAAGCAAGTTTACCATCTGACAAGAAGCCAAAGTATTTGGTTTCTTCACCTCAGTTGATTTGTATTATAAATAACGTGGGTGATGGTAGTATTTTTCCCCTCTCAGTTGCTGTAACTGCTTGTCTGTATTAAATTGAATTTTCCACGATATAAATTTATTGATTTACATGTCTTGATGGCATAATTCCTTAACCATTCCGTTCTTCTGCAACTTTCCTCATTCTCTCTGGTTTACAGAGGGAATTGGTACTTGGTAATCTATTATGAGGAGGGTTCTTCTGTATCTTCTGTTTCTATTATTATGATTGTTTTAGGTAGCATTCGCTTTTCTTTTTCCATAAAGTGTTCCTTCAGATTTTGTTGAAACTCTTAAATGGTAGAGAGTTTTATGTTTTTTTTAGTATATTTTAGTTTGTAATAAGCTGCAGCAATCATCTTATTTCTCACTTTGTTTCATGAAGGGTTTCAAATGTGACTCATAGTAGCTACGCTTACACTAGTTTGGCATACCTAATCAATGACATAAGGAGTGATTTATATAAAAGCTATTTGTAACCTATCGAGTGTTTGGATTTTTTTACCTAGTAGGCGATGAAGTTGACACGTTTCTGCCTTGATTTTTTTTCACCATTTTACTAAAATGCTTTTGATAAATTGGTTTTTATTTGAAAAAATGCTTAAATGTATGGTTTATTCGCTTTATTTCTCTAAAAAATAACATGGGTACAGAAAATTATGTTCCCTTCTCAGTGACTGCTTGATATTTGATCGTATTATCTCAAATTTTTCATGGTGTAAAATTATTGATTTATATAGCTTGATCAAATAAATTACTGACCATTTTGCTCCTTCTCAATTGTCATCATCAATCTCTCAGATTCACAGAGTGGATTTATTGTAGGTTGTCTATATTATAAGTAGTGCGAGTAAGCGTCTTCTATTTCTCTTATAAAGAAGGTTGTAGTCAGGAATTTCCAATATGAAAGCTTTGGTACTTTTTGTCCTGAAAATTGTCTTGCAGATTTTGCTGAAACGCTTTTATGGTAGTGAATTGTAGGCTTTTTAAGAATTATTTTTTTTTTGTTCGAAATAAACCATGACATTATTCTTATTACTCACAGTGTTTTGTTGTTGTTGTGGTAGAAGTGTTTAAAATGTGACTCTTAGTAGCTGCCACCACAATAGTAAGGTGTAGCTAATCATTGAACTATGCAGTGATTTAATTGAAACAAATTACAACCTATTGAGAGACTGAATTTTTAATATTTCCTAATAGGATGAAGTTGTCATTTTACTGTTTTGGTTTTTCACCTTATTACAAAAATGTTTTCTATAGGTTTGTTTGTTTTCTAACAAGACACTCAGGTATGAGGTTTCCTCACCTCATTTGATTTCTATAAAATAATGACATTGTTCTATATAAAATAATAACATTGTCCCTTTCTTAGTAACAATGACTGCTCTACGGTTGCCCACATTAATTTGAATCTTCCCCTATGTAATTCACCTACTTAGATCAATAATAATTTTTTTTAAATTTATTTATGGAGGTTTACTGATTTTTAAACGTGCTGGGTGTAGTTATTTCATCTGCAAAAAGGCATAGTTTCATCTGCAAAAGTTTTGGAAAATTTTATCTATAAAGATATTAAAACATTAGTGTCCTAAAATGACACCTGCACTACATTGACGTCAGTCATTCTCTCATTTTATAGAATTTTTTCACAATTACTCTGAATCTCCTATTTGACGCTGAAGACTGCCATTTTAATTGCCGGTATGTAGCTTGCATTTTATTTCATTGTACAGAGCAAGCAAAAATTATTTGAAAATATCGCAATGCATAATTTTTTCTTTTAGCTTAAAAGAATTTGCTCTTCTTTTTTTAATACTGTAGAGTTAAAAATAATTTCTGAATAACAAACAGGTTTCTAAAATTTTCGTCATAAGTATTAAGTTACTTTTTAAAAAGTAAACATTTTCAAGAAAATGTAATAAATTATTCTGCTAATGGTCAGTAAAAGAACTAGTCCAATTCAAAAGGGAAAACTAAGATAGTAGCAAAGGAATCAAATTGAAAATGACTTTCACGAATAGTATATTTTCAGAGTTACAGCATTTCTGGATGTGTACTGTGATTACTAAGCTCATTACCACGTCGAGAAGAAGACGACGAATAGTTTTAAATATTCTGCATAAGGTGAAAGCTCTTAAATGTGGAGAACCTTCTTTTACGTAATTATGTGTTTGCAATAATAAAGGAAAAAAAGACATTACTCGAAATATTCTGGACTTAACGCCGCATCTGCAAATTCGAATGAAATTTTTGTGATACATTTAATGCAAATATTTTAAAATGTAATAATGAAATACATCCAAAAGAAAATTAGATTTTTAGTAAATAAAAAATGTGAATTAAAAATAAAATTATACTAGAAATAATCAGACAATTTGAAATAAAACATTCTTCAAGTTAGTAGTGATATATTTTTTTTTATTATTTGGATATTATCTGCTTTATATCCGAAATGATTCTTACAAAAGGTCTTGTTTGATAAGGTTTATAAAATGATTTTTCTTTAATTATTTTCAGAACAAGAATAGTCTTAATTCATTTTCAGAAAATTAAATTTCAGATTTATTCTGTTATTAATCATTACCTGAAGCATTTTTAATGATTAATTACCTTATTTAATGTTATTTATTAGATACTCAGCAACTTTGGCAATTTTGATTATTAAACTTTAACAACATTTATTTCTATGTATTTGTAGCTTTAAGAATGAATCCTTTTTCTGGAAAAGCAGTTAAACACGATTATAATATACAACTACAATTTACATTTAGAATTTTCATTACCGAAATGCATATGTAATGCATTCCATCCTCGTTTAAAATATAAGGTTACTTTGTTGTTTTTTATTTGTGCATTTGACGTAAAATAAATTTGAACAAAATACTTCGTTTCGAGTACCTTATGATAGAGGATCAAGATTCTTTCTTTAATGCCTTATATATATATATATATGTAAAAATTTCAAATTATTCGAGGATCTAAAAATAATTTCCTAATCACTCGAACTCCGATTTCACTGTAACTTTATCTTTCGAGATGCGAGAGAAAATATTTTCTCACCCAACCAGAACACTATGTTGGAAAATCCTTTTTTAAAAACTATATATGCATAAAATATTGCTCTCACGCACCTTGCAGCGTACAGAATAGGAAGGTAGAGAACCTGAAAAAGAGAGCTAATAAAAGTATTTTGAGCTTATATAGTTTTGGAAAAAAATTGCCAACATAACATTTTAGTTTTATGAAAATATATTACCTTTTAAGTATCAGAAGTTAAAATTACAGTAAAGCTGAAGTTCAAGTTATTAGGAAATTATTTTTAGAACGTAGAATAGTTTGAATTTTTACATGGAGACGCGCGAGCAGGAAACGAAATAATTTATACAATTTCATTTTATGTAAAATGTACGAATAAAAAATCGAAATATTCTTGTTTAAAGAAATGGCAAAATATTGTATAACAAATAATCTTATTGTCGCCGAAAGAGAAATATTCTTCAAATATCTTTCAGAAGAGAAAATTGTATTACATTCTGTTTAATTGTTTAGCCCCGAAATAAATAATTAGTCTTAAAAACCCTGTATTTTGTTATAAGAATTTCGCAGGAGAAAAATTTTATCTTTCAAATAGCAATTTTTCTTAAATACACATGAGTAAAACAAACTATTAAAGCAACCAAAATCGTAATTGGGTATCCACAAAATTATTCTAAATATATAATTAATCCTCAAAACACACTCCTATTATTCTTCAAAATCTGATTAAATAAAAAATTTAATGTTTTTTCTTATTAAAGGCGTAAAATATATATGCAAATTTGCAACATTTAACTGACCCTTTTTAGAGAAAGGGTCAGTATTGACAATTTCTTCAGTCAAAAAAAGTTATCGAACTTAATAAAGGGCGCTTTTCTTTTTAAAAACAAAGTTAATCATGCAAATCAATTCAGAAAAAGCAATTTCTGAATTAACTTAAAATTTTTATTTATATTCGATTTTTCGAAGTGATAGCTGTAATTTATATCTATTCAGAAAAGCCGACTGAAGAATATCAATTTCTAACCCAAGATAGCATGTGTTGAGATCCGTACGGATTCTAGTTCCTTTCTTTGGAAAATATAATATATGACGCTTGTTGTATGTTTCAAACCTATTTTTCAAGAAATGTCTCAAGGTTGCTATATCGTGACATTTTTGAAACACGAGTGACTAATCAAATATCTCCTATATGTTACAGTGAAAAAACGAAATCAGTCAAAATTCAAATTAACTAGGGAAAACACGTTTTAACTAACTTCGTTAGGGGGAACCGAAATTAACTGAGGAAAAAGCGTTCTAACTGACAGCGCTGGGAGGAATCGGTTTTCTTACCTGTGTATTTCCGGTAGAAGAAGACCACAGATAATCAGGGTACAAGTTTAGTACAAAAGTTTATCATATTCACTGATTTTCAGATCTGAATTCTGTTCATTGCAGCCAACTAGGAGGGACATTTCCTGATTCTTGACTTACGAACGAGTACAGAATCAGGAAATTTCACTTAGTACAGCAGCAAGAAAAATAGCTGTAGGAACTGGACGTGGATTCTTACCTGTTTTTGTAAAAAGATTTTTCTTCAAAGAGAGGTTTATATAGGAAAATGATTCTCTTTGCAATTCTAAGTGTTATAATAGTTTGCCTTGTCAAAAAATTTTAATTTGTAATGACGGTATTGAGTTGAGCAATATTCAAATAAAAAAAAATTTCGATGATAAGTTCTTTCTTCAAACACTGTTACTAAGTAAAATTTAGTTTAATAATTTTGGATGGATACAGATAATATTGCTTGGCCAATCAACCAAAATACGAATAAAATGGTATCCCCCAAGCAATCAATTAGAACGCATGCATTCGGGTTCTCCCTAGCTCAATTAGTTAAAACACGTTTTCCCCAGTTAATCCAGGTTTCGACTAATTTCGGAGTTTCAACGTAACATCCAAATGAGCAGAGTAAAATTATAAGATCAATTCTTTTAATAGTACGTAGCTTTGAAATCTTTTATTAATGTATCAAACTGCATATACGAATATTAATGTGATGAGATTCTAATAATTACCCAATTTCCTTTGTATCTTTAATTTTGTTATAGCGAATCAAATAATTTGTAAATTTATAAGAATTGAAATTTTGTAATCAGAAAAGTAAAAAAATTACCAACTTTCTTGAAATTTCCGAGTAAAATTACTTCAAATATTCTTTTTCTGCAATTGATTTTGAAAACAAAGCATTAATTTTTCCAAATACTATTATTATTTAAAAACGAATCCGCATTTTAAAATTTTACTTCATTTATTACATAATAATCTATTATGTAATAAATGAATGAAAGCGCATCTCTCTGTTAATACAAGGAAAAAAATATTATCAAAATTCTGTAAAAAGTTTATTCAAAAGAAAAAAGTCGATTGTTTAAATGCAAAGAAATTCAATAAAAGGAGATTTCGTATCAAAAGAACCGACAAAAGGTTCTTCCATAAAAATTAAAAACTCTCATAACATTTCCTTTTTCTTTTTTCTTTTCCGATAAATTACAATCATAAATATTATGTATAGGATTTTAAATTACGATATCCAAATTATTAATAGTTGCGGAACTTTAACTGAAAAGTTTTGGAGAAATGAGTTTAAAACTGATAGTGAGAATGTTGGAAAGAATGTTATCCTGAAACCAGTCCACTAGTGGACCGGTTTGTGAATATTGAAAACAAACCTCAGTTTGGAGGATCTTCCGTAATGTTCACACTTAAAATTTCTAAATTCTAAATGTAGAAACAAAAAGCTTCCATCCTTGTAAACATTTTTTTTTTTTGCATTTCACAATAAAGATATAATATTATAAAAAAATTTGGGATGCTATTACTGTATGTGTATTTATTTGGCTTGGGTTACTGGCACTACTACGAGACCAATCCTATTAAGGGGTATCTCAATCAATAGGAAAGAAAATTTACCGTATAATTAAGAAGGTTCTTGCTTCCTCGATGTTCGAAATAATGGTATGGAGGTTAAGTTAACCGCATTCCGATGACAATTCCAGCTACTGTGTGAAAAGAACACACGATACTATCTCCGTATGGTAAGGGTTATTTTACATTCACTATAGAACGTTTTAAAATTTTTTGGCTGTTCGGTCTGGTCGCTTGAGTGTCTGAGCAGCTGAGGGTAGTTTCTTTCAACATAAAAAAAGAGGGAGTTGAATTGTTGTAAAAACATAATCAAACAACGATTATGGGTCCCTAAGACCCGTCACCGTGTCAGTTTTTGTCCCATACATGACAGTATAAAAAGATGTCGACTTCATCTGAGTAAGTAAAATGAGTAAAATATGTTGAACTCGTCAGCATCATCTGGCTACGGTTCAAAATTATGACTTTCACTTGAAAACTGCCATACGTAACTTCAGATCGATTAATTAAATTATGCAAAGCTTTAAAAGATCAGTTGTTTATAAAATATGCTCTTTTTTTAAAAAAAATGTCAAAATTATTCTTTATTGAAAAAAAATCCTAAATGCAGCGAAATGCTATTTTAACTTAAAAGTCCTTTATTGCGCATTTATAATTTACTCATTTTCGGATATCAATTAATGGTGGTTATCTGTGTTTTAAAGTTAAAAACACCAAATAATCTATTATTTTATCTTCTGCGAAATGAACTTAAACAGTAGAAAAAATATTAAATTTATTTTGAAAATAGAACAAGTGACCCATATCTCTACTCCCATGTAGAAATTAAAAACTATATTTCGGAACGAATGGGATTCGATCATTTAGATATGGGTGGACCACCACCTTTTTACTAACCAATCGCTGATATAGCGCCTACGTGCGCAAACCCACCAACTCAATGCTCTGCATTCGTCTTACCTAGCAACAATCCTTTCTAGTCCGCTTCTTCTCATCAGAAAGCATCATAGAAATCAAAGAGCTGTAAAATCTGGAAATCCAGGCAAGTTTTCTCCTTTTCTCTTAATGATAAATAATTGAAGTGATCAGATCGCTTTTATATCTTAGTAACATATTTTGAAGAATTTATTTATATATAATTAATTTAAATTAAGACTTATTATTCATAAAGGAGTATTATTATTTCTGCTTCCTTCAAAAATTTTCTCTGAGTGAAAATAATTATCAAAAGAGAGAAACAAACACATATAGAGAGTGAAGGGAGTATAGATTTCTTTAAAATTTCATGTGAAGTCTGCATTTCAACTAGTGATTTTGCAATAATAATGAGAATTATGTGTAAAGGGTTGTACGAGTGTAAAAAGAGCTTATTTAAATATAATACGAGTCTGTTGCAGCTGTATATTAAAAAGTACCTACTTTTGCAATAATATTATGAATTTTATTGTTCATATCGTTCTTTTAAAAGCCGCAATTTTCCATTTAAATGAAAAGATAATATATTTTAAATTTATACTTAATATTTAATATTTTCCTAATTCAAAAAAAAAAAACACCCCTGTAAAGTAATTTGAATTTTATAACCAAAAACGTCACATTTTTCAAATATACAAAAATTAAAACATTTTCTTAAAGGGAAATCGTAATTATTGAATTTATATTTATCCAATTACTTTGAATAATCTTTAATTCATTTCATTACGATCCCGAAAAGAGAAAAGCAAATATTAAGTATTTGATTTCGCCTAGCGTGAGATTTTTAATGAATAACTAGTAATTATTTTCTTTAAGAGCTAAACAAATATCTATTCAAATAATTTATGCATAACAATTATCCCGCTTTTTTTATAAAAATATTTATTGCGCGGGGTAATGATAACAGGATATAAGATAATGAACGGTGTTAAGGGCGAATGAAATCGATTATGCTGAGTTACATTTAAATTCTGGCTCCGAATATAAAAGAAATTGAATTCAAAGCAGAATTTAAAGAAGTAAAACTTATTTTTTTATTAAAATGCTTCAAAGAGCATATAAAAGGAAACTAGACTTTAATGCATAAAAGAGCATATAAAAGCATTATAAACGGTAAACAAATATTCGAAATTTTAACGTTTGCTCCGAAACAGCCTTTGAGCAATTTCGATCGTAAGCACTAATTAAAGACGTATGTAAAATATGCTTTTTGTTAACCAAATACATCGAAATAAATTTTTTACTTAAAATGTTCCACTATTGTCTCTAAATGCTGCCTATACTCAGAGTAAAGGCAGCATTTAAACACAATTTAGGGAAATATTCAGAATTTTCATACGTTATACGTATGAAAATTATGTCTGAATATGTCTACGTATGTCTGAATATGTCTCGTTTCGTTTATTGGCCAATTCAAAGTTCTTAGCCATGACTAGAAGTTTAATAATGACACCAAAACTTAGACTTTCGAGCAGTTAATTCATACCACAAAAAAATAATTCAAGTTATTTTGAAAATATCTCAGCTGTTCCGCCCCCCTCCCCCCATCTCGTGTACAAATGCGTCATTTCGGAAGAAATCTTGATTGGGCCGTTTTAGGTTGGGAGGGACAAAACCTCCTATAAGGGGACCAATAACATGAATATCGCCCCCGTGCGTGAAACTATCGGCGCAGAGCTTTCCTTCTGGAATTCTGAGAGTAGCACTGCCACTTTTACCTTGTTCCTCGACCTGGAAACAACTCTCCTTTTTCCGGAAACAACTGTCTCTCTTCTCTACCAGGCAAGTTTCTTCTCACATATTCTTAATGATAAAATTCCGAAGACTCGATAACGAATAGTCTTTAATTCTTTTATTATGGTTATTTATTGATATTATTTAAAATTATAATTCTCTAGAATTAGTTTTAAATTTATAACGAAAATTTACCTTTTACGAAGACGATTATAGAATTAAATAATTAATTTATTTAAGTTTTATTCTGAGTGAAAAAAAGTTATCAGAAAAAAAAGATAATCTAGAAATTAAAAAAAATTTAAAAATATGTTTTGAGAAGCTGGTGTTTGACGTTCTAATTTTTTTGGAAACGTGAAACGTTGTTTGGAGCTGGAATTTTTAAAGGTGAAAGATTTGTATCTAAACAAAAAAAAATTGAGAATAATAAATTTTTAATTAATACTAAAGAAAATTAATAACTATATCTTTAAATCTTTTATAAGAAGAAATTAAAAAGCAGTTCACTTTAAAAAATTTAATCACAACCGTTCGTTTCGAGTTTTAATAAATATATAGATTATAAAATTTATATTAATAGATTATATTATATTAATATATTATTTAGATTAATATATAGATTTATAATTTAGACTATATAATGTGTTATAATTTAGATTATTAAACATACATGGTTTAATATATAATGAAAAATAATGACATTGAGAAATAAGAATGAAATTAATTATTCTGTGCTCTATAGAAATTTATTGTTTTAGTAGTAAAAATATTAATTTAAAGTAAAAATTGAAGACTTTATTTCTTATTATTAAGCCCTATATATAAAAGAGCATTTAAAAACTTCATAAGTGCTGAATTAGGTATCGTCATCGGGTCACCGTTTTAAATTGTGACAATCCCTCCAAAACAGCCCTTGTGGGATTTCAACAATATACATTAAATAAAACTATGTGTAAAATATTTTTCTTGTTAAAGTGTTTGTTTTTACCGTAAACTTGCCTTAATCGCAAGGAAATGCTACTTTTACTTATGCCATAATTGTCTGTGCATGATCTCTATGTATTTTTGTTATCGACTTATAATTCATGGTGCTTACCGTGGGAAGGAGCTCCAATCGCATCCCTCTGCCCCATCCAGAGAATAAATACGTCATATCAGGAGCAATCTGACTGGAGAATTTTCTGTTGGGGGGGGATAAAATCGCCTGTAAGAAAACCAATGGCAAGATTGTTGCCCACGTGCGCAAACAAATCGACTCAGAGCTAACCATACAAAATATAGACATTTTTGATTGGGAGGATCATCCATCTTTCTTGCAAACCTATCAGGAGAGTTTCACCCACGTGCGCAAAATTATCGGCGCAAAGGTATCCTTAAAAACATACCTCAGAGCAAAACCTTTCATTTCTCTCCTGACTCTTGCCCTGAAAGCATCTTACAGAGGTTCTTCCTAACTTCGGACAGGCAAGTTGTTTTCCGCTTTCATTTAGCGATAACGCATCGAAGTGATAATGCGATGAATGTTCGTTAATCAATTTGCGATGCTGTTTTAATTACATTTTACGTGTTTTGTTTGATTACTTAGTCTTGATTCATTAATTTTAAATTTAAAAATAATGTTTGCTTTTTATTAAGGAATTTAATAAGATAGAAAGTTTTCGATTGAAAAAAATTGTTAGATGAATGTTTATTGATCATTCTGTTTTGTTTTATTAATTATACGTAACGATTCTTGGTTAATTACTTAGTCTTGATTGATTAAGATTAAATTTAAAAAGATTGTTTACTTTTTATGAATTAATTTAATGTTAGAAAATTTTGAATTGAAAAAATTCGTTAGATGAATACCCATTAAATATTTTGTTTTGTTGTATTAATTACAATTTATGATTGTAGTCTCAGTTGATTAAGAGTGTTTGCCTAATGTTTTGAATGTTCAAAAGAATGTTTATTTTTTGCCGAATGAATTTATGAAGTTAGAAAATTTTCTTTCATTTAATAGATTTTTTCCAGACGGAAAAATATAAAAATAAATAAATAAATAAAACAGGGTATAGATTTTTTTAAATTATATACACGCTTTGAGAAGTTAATATTTTTTTTTTAAGTTTGGAAATTTAATTACCGATCGAATTCAAAAGTAATTTCAGAATTTGGGCTTTCCCAGTTATTGTTGAAACGGCATAAAATTAGCCAATCTATTAATATTTTTCTTTTAAACATTTTGAATCAGGTATTGTAGAATTGTTTTTAAAAGCAAAATTTATGAAATTTTTAATTTGGAAATTAATTAAAATTCGAAATTGATGAACTGCTATTCCGTTTGGTTATTAAATTTTGTTATAGCTTATATAAGAAATTGTAACTTCAGAGTTTGCTTTAAAATGATACGTATTTAATTTTTAATCATGTTTATATAGTGAAATGTATTGAATGTTTCAAAACTTTATTAAATATTTAAAAATTCCTTGCACAAATTCGATGATTGTTTTAATTTCTGGAAACGATAATTTTTATTAATCGTTCTTATTTCTCCGGACGTTTGAGGACAAATGTGAATTAAAACAATAATATATATGGTTGATGTATATGTTAATCCGTAATGGGAATATTTTATGTTCTTTACGGCGGCGTTTTTAAGTTTCATAGCCGTTTAGTCATTCTGAAATCCCAAACGCGAGTCATGACACTTGTAGCTTTACTGTGGTAGAGTCACCATAGTGCTGCAAAATTATGATATTCATTTCAATAATGTCTATAAAATTAAGTGAATGTTAACCTTAAATTATGTGTATGATAATCTTTGCTAAAAAAACGAAATAATTTTTTATTGAAACGTTTCTATAAGCGATGTCAAAAAGCAACAGATGGTAAGTTTGTTTATGAATTTTTCTACTTATTTCTCAACGGATATTAATTCGCTCTTCTTGCCTTTGACTGTAATTTTAAAAGCCAAAAAATTTCCTTTAACTATCGGGTAGCTGATTTTTAACTATAGAGGAATACAATTAAATTTATTTTTAAAGCAGTTCGGAAGGAAGGAGGGGGGGAGCTTCGTGCTCTCCCCTCCTATCCATAGAATAACTACGTCATCAAAGGAGCCTGCTCCTGATTGGACAGTATTCAGTTGGGAGGATCATAAGGTCTCTGGAGGCAGACCAACCAAAACATGTCTACCCTTATGCGCAAACGCATCCACTCAGAACTGTCCATACAAATTATAGAGTTTTTGGTAGGAAGAAGTCGCCCCCTTTTTGCAGCCCTATCACTTGAATGTCTCCCCCGTGCGCATATCCATCTGCGCAGAGCTGTACTTATAAGGGTATCAGAGAGCAGAAGCTCCTTCCATTTTACTTCTGGCTCTTGCACGGAAAGCAACTTCTAGAGGCTGCTCACGACTTGGGAGAGGCAAGTTTTTTCCCTCGCTTTTCTTTCTGATGAAGCGCGAGCAACATTAAGTTGTGGATAGTCGTTAAACGCAAATTAACTTAGTCATTAATGATTGTATGTTAATCGTTGAGTTATCTCAGCAGTATTGTTTTAAACAGAAAATATAAGTACCATTAATTAAGACTTGAAATAATATACGTGAATTTTATTAAAAAATTTATTAATTTTTCCTTTTTTAAAATTTTTTTCTTATTATATTAGGTTACAAAAAAAACTGTTTAATTAAAAAATACAAGTTACATTTAGCAAAATACAATTGTTTTTTAATCTTTATAAATTAAATTCAGATATAATTTGAGAGAATAATATATTTATTATGAAAGACGATCTATAAAACTATCATAAAAAAAGCCTTTTTATATATTTATTTTTCTAATATGTATTTTGAAACTTTAAATTTAATGCATATATTAACGATTAAGTGTTAACTTTTCATAATATAGTTTAATAAATATGTATAATAATTTTTTTGAAAATATAAATTGTTTATTATCTTTTAACATTAGTAATAATTATGAAGTAATTTTTATAAATTGCATTTCAAGAATTTTGTAAAGTCTTATATCTATCTATCTATCTATATATATATATGCAT
>JAPMOQ010047785.1:284395-298702 GCA_026543055.1 Argiope trifasciata | reverse complement strand
ATGTATGTATATATATGTGTGCGTATATATATATATATACACATGTATATGTGTATATATGTATATATATATATATGTACTAATTTATGCTCCGTTTCCTTGCAGGGTCACTCTACTTCTACCGATTGAAGAAAAAACGACTGCCGGCCGGCAATCTATTTTGGATCTACTTTGGTAAGTTGATGTTCAAGATACTAAAATTCTTAATCATATTAGGGTGTCCCAAAAGTTTCTTTCTCATCGAGCTATGACCTATGAATGACCTTATATGGCTTGTCTTCTGTAAACATGCAGGCTTAATTATTAGCCGTCTATGTCATTGGTTTCAGTCGCATCAGAATTTGTTTACTGTGCGTTCCGATTGTGTCACAGTCTCTTTTAAGACTTTCATCCACAACTTTTAATACATAGTATTAGTAGCAAGAGAGAAACTCTTACAATGTGGGATGTTTTCCAGCCTCTTGCATACTCTCCAGATCTCGCTCCATCTGATTATTACTTCTTTCTGTCCTTGAAAAATTCTCTTTCCTATAAAAGCTTTAAATCCATCAGCGAAATGAAAACGGAACTAGAAGATTATTTCTTGTCCGAAACACAAAAAGGACTCGGACGCGATAAGCCGAGATCAAGAGGAAGACATGCTACCAGCCAGGACGCCGGCTTGCTGAGCTAAGCAAGAGGGTAATGGACCAAAAGGGTTCTTATATAATAAAAAAAATAATATAAGTTGAGCAGTAAATATTGTTTATTCTTTTCAAATTAGAAACAAGAAAGAAACTTATGGGACATCCTAATAGCTATGGTGGCTTGTCATTACGATTAGCGCTTTGGGGCCAGAGATCTAGTTCGAAACACGATTACTCCGTTGGTATGGTAAGGAAGTTTGGAAATGGGAACAGTATCTATTGTGTTGCTCTCATCGTAAGACCATGGCTCAAAATTCTGATATCGTTTTAGTATCTCCAGAATTTCAATATAACTGAAGTAAAAAAAATCTGGCAGAATAATGCAAAAAAAAAAAAAAAAAATGGTTGAAATGTTCTTAAAAGTAAAAACCACTCTTTCTCACTATAAACTCCATTAATAGATGTTATAAAGTTTTCTGCAAAAAGAAATCAATACGCTAATTAATGGAAAAATAGTCCATATATTGGACGCATGTGTATTAAAGGATCTATTTAAATCCAAGGAGACTATTTTACTTCTGATTAAAAATTGATCTGATTAGAAATGATGAAGTAGGAACTGAAGATATGTTTGAGCTTTGTACATATTTTGTGCAAAGGAAAAAAAAATCATTTTTTCTCTAAATATTTATATAATCCAATTCAGCACTTCAATAAGTTATTATTTAAAATTTAATATATGGAAAAATTATTATTGAATTACTCAGTTTCATCTACGTTAGAATTCAGTAATGCTGTAAGTATCAGTTAAGGTAATCTCTATTTTTATTAATAACCTAATTTGTGCGAATACCAAATCCTGATTATTAATTAGTTTTTAAATTACTGGAGTTTGTCCTTTGAGTGACACCAGTAATAAGTACACTAAAGTAAATTTCTATTTGGAAAGATGGTAGTTTTATTTAGTTATATTAACGCCACATTTTGAAGCCATTGAAGAAAATTGGAGGAATGGTCTCAAAATTTTGAGTCATGGTTAGAAGATGAGGTTAACATCAGAAATGTCTCCCTGTCCCAGTTCCAACAAGACACCAAACAAAAGACATTTGGCATCTACCAGATTTGCTTTCACAGCACTTCATCGACGGAAATGTCTCACTTTCCCAATAGCCACAAGATACCAAAAAAGATATTTAGCCCAACCAAATTTGGCATTTGCTATATTTGCTTTCACAACAATTCATCGGTGGAAATGTCTCATATTCCCAGTTGCCACAAGACACCAAACAAATACATTTAGCCCAACCAAATTTGGCATCTACCATAATTGTTTTCATAGCACTTCATCTACGGAAATGTCTCACTGTCCCAGTTCCCACAAGACACCAAACAAAAGATATTTGACAATGCCAAATTTGCTTTCACAGCATTCCATTGGCGAAATCGTGTTTCGAATTTAGAGCCCTCAACTTTCAGATGTTCAGACAAGAGGCCTTGGTGACAAACTGTCATCACGGCCCAGGCAAGGTAGAAAGAAAAAATAATTACAGACTTTGTCCGTACATTTTTATTTGAATCTGTCATTAAAGCTACTATTTAGATGCTGAATTATTTATCTGAAACTATTGCCAAAATTGGCGAAGGATGAAGTTCATTTAGTCCAGCGAATTGTGATATGAAAAAAAAAAATTAACATAATTTAAGTTGGCTATTTTTTTAAGTAAGTTTGTTTCTGGATATTTTATTAATTAGGTTGTGGAGGAAGGATGGAAATTAATTCAACAATTTCTCGCATTTAAATGTAAAGGCATTAATCAGCAAAAAAAAGTTTCAGCTAAAAGGACATAAATCCTAAAAATACATATAACGTACACTTTGGGTCATTCTTTTAGCTTAATTTTGTCCGAAGTAAATTTGAAAATCTAATCTTCATTTTTTTAAAAAGATTTAACGAAATTGTTGGAGTTTTATTTTTGTTCTTGTTATGTAGATGATAATAAATAGTTAAAATTTCAGATTGGTTTTTCCGTTATTTTTTAAAAACATCGAAAAAAAATTGTAGAAAAACGTATGGCTGTCATAAGTTGCCTATAATTTTAAGAATTCACGAGCTCAAAAGTAGTTATTTTCATAAGTGTCATTCCTTGCTTTTAAATATTATCAGAATGGCCGAATTCTAGATAAATAAATGAAATAAAATAAAAATAATGAATGAAATAATTTTTTAAGAAAAAGAAATAAAAAGAAAAGAGAAACATTTAAATAAAAATAAATAAAATAAAATAATTAAACTTTAAAGAAATAAATAAAATAATGAATAAATATAAATATAAAACAATTTAAAATAAATGAAATAAATAAATGGAATTAAAAAAATGAAAACTGAATTTTAAGAAATGAAATAAAAATAAATAAAATAAAATAATTAAATTAAAAATAAATAAATAAAATAATAAATAAATATAAATATAAAATAAATTAAAATAAATGAAATAAAAAATTAAATTTAAAAAAACGGAAACTGAATTATAAGAAATGAAATAAAAATAAATAAATAATTAAAAATAAATAAATAAAATATTAAATAAATATAAATATAAAATAAATTAAAATGAATGAAATAAAAAAAATAAATTTAAAAAAACGGAAACTGAATTTTAATAAATCATCTTCCTTTCCAATGATTGATTCTCGAAAAACATTAAATATTGGTATTCATCAGCATAATGTTAATCAGACATAGCATTCGATCTCAATGATTCAGACAAAATGTTAATTCCAAATTTAATGTTCTAATTTTAGCTATGTTTTTTCTCCTTTTGAAAACAGCTTTTTAGAGTATTATTTGAAATCTTAAAATAATGTTGTGTGTGTGTGTGATTGGCGACTTTTGATCAATAGAAAATCATTAGAGGCATCTGTCACAGTCCTTGTTTTCGAAACAGTTAATAAGACTGATTTTTTATTTGTTATTTGTTATTTCTGATAAACATGTTTTATTAAAATTCAAAAAATTTGGTTACAAACATTTTTTTGAAAGAAAAACATTTTTTTTTTAAATTTCGTGCTTTTAAAATTTACTTCTGATTATATCAGCCATCATAAAACCAGTCTACTCATTTTATAGATATTTTTAATACTTATAACTTTTTTATTTAAATTTTTATTTTGGGACTGAAATACGAAAATCTTGTGTCTCATCTTTCCTCTACTCTTTTATCCGGGAACCGGGTTATCGGAATATAAACATAAATTTTTCTTTTATTAGACAACTCAGCAGCTTTAAAAAATATATCTGTTAAAAATAAATCAGCTGTTAGGTTTTTCCCTCAGATTTTAATATTTTTCATCACAATTCGACTGGACTAATATTTGTGCTAAATTCTAGATATTATAGCGGGTAAAATCTTCCACTTTCTGTTTTAAATGCTATAAGAAATCGATTTCAATTAATATATTTAATAGCATGAGAGCTTCTAGGGGTAGACCAAGTAATTAGGGGTAGACTTCATAATTTTGAATTCTCTGCAGGCACTCGTTCCTCCAATTTGTGCCCTCACCAATGTGATGATCAAGAGGGGCTATAATAGATTTATTTTCAGCTCCGCCAAACGTGGCGAATTCATTAGTATCAAAATTCGAGGCCAAGGCTCTTTGGTAGTGAGATTTCGATATTTTCTATATTTTCGGTAGACAATTCAAATTTGAAATACCATGAAAAATGCTTATCAAAATCTCTTTTCACAAAAATAAAAATAAATGAACAAAAAAAGTTTTAGTGAACATCTATAAATTAAACATTTTCTTTATTAATAACTTGTTATCAGCTAATTAATGTAATTAATTTTTCTTAAAATGAAATCTCCTCTTAATGCGAATATATTTAACCTGCCAATACAACAGACAAGTACACTGAATATGCTTAACATAAATTAAACATTTTCATTATTGACTTTTCATTAGCTAATTAATGTAATTAATTTTTCCTAAGGTGACACCACCTCTTATTGTGAATAATTTAATCTACCAATACCACAGAAAAGTGCATGTAGTATGTTTAAAATAAATTAAACATATTAATAATTAATAACTTGTCATTCGCTAGTTAATGCAATTAATTTTTCCTAATGTGAATATTTTAATCTACCAATACCACATCCAAGTGTACTTAGAATGCTTAACATAAATTAAACATTTTTATTCCCTTAAAATGTTGACCTAATAAGTTCAGATTAGATACTACATGGTTTCCAATATACAGATTGTCTAGACTAAAAGTGATTAAAATTTCAGCTGAGTTAATTAAATTGTTTGAGAAGACAGAATGAATAAAGATTCAACAATTCCAAATTAATTAATTGAATTGTTTGAAGAGACATGAAAGAATGAATAGAGATTCAAAACTTAACTCCATTTATTTAAAAAGTATTATTAATTATTTTCCCTAATCTCACTTTGTTATTTCGGGAGAGAGATGAAATCTTGCCGATAACTTCTCATCTCAACTCAATAATTTTATTTACCAAATTGTTTCTACTATGATAAATATATTATCTTTTTTTAAACATTCAAAAACTATAGTGGGAATTAATAGTTTTCGATCGCATTTGTTTTTTTAAACTTTTTAGAAAATCTGTCCTCCCTTGCGTTGTTTGAAATGTCACTCCGTATCTGATAAACATTTTTATTTTCTAACATATATATTATTGAGAATGTATGGTAATCGTTAAAAAAATTTCTCCGTATTTTGACGAATTTGGACTTTTTAAACTTACCTGAGTTAGAAAAAGTCATTTTTGGAAAATACCTGTATGTCTGTGGCAAAGATAACTCAAAAATTGTTTGAGCTAAATGGATGAAATTTGTTATGCTGCATTTGCACCAAATGTTTAGATTTCTTTCAAATTTTGAGTAAAATCAGTCTAGAAGAATTCAGTTCTAAGAATATAAGTTACCATGATTACAAAACATTTGGAATTTGATTGATAAAATTCTGTACACATATTTAGCACCTATAGTGTAGATACATGTAAAATTTTGAGATTTTGAGCCAAACCTAACTAGAAGTTGTCTGTCTGTCAATATTTTCGGAAACATTCAAATACAATAACCTATAAACACAACGACTAAAATTTGGTATGTGATTTTTTTTAATTACAAGTATAGTTTTGTGCCAATTTTCGGCTGCAGTCTATTGTAAAAGTGCATCTAAAGTACAGATTTGGTTTTTTAATACTATTAATCACATCCCAGAAATTAATCACAAAATAACTCGCCAAAATTGATACTACAAACTTAGTGCAAATGGTAATATCAGTTAATATTTCGTAACTATTAGAATTCCATACGAGCGTTCTATGGCAATGCAAGTTTATTAGAAAGCATGCGAGAAAGTTTTTGGAAGACCACTTTCACTGGTGTAGGAAAATACAACTGTTAATATACAGAATGAATCTTTTATCCACATCAGTATGATAGGAGGTAATCTTATAGGCTTTTCCTGAGTTAATAATGGTGAACGGCTTTAGATCTTTAGCAGCGTTGCCCAAAGGTAGTAAAATCAGTTTAATTCAAATATTCAGATTTAGGAAACTTTGCCTTAGGCTATTAGAGATATAACCCCATGAGAAAATGGGTGGGGGCTTGCGAGGAGGGGAAGTTGGAAAAGATCATGAGCAGTGCAACAGTGAAGTCACACCATAGATTAATTTTTATCCAAATATATATACATTTTAATATTATTAAGATGTTTTTCAACATTTCACATCCATTAGGCCTCAGTGAATAGTTTTATTAATAACTGAGAAGGTTATTATTGCGACAATTTTGGCCCAGAGAATTTTAAACACATCTGTGTTTCATCTCACTGTGTATTGCTTTAAGCCAGTAGATGGGAGAACTTCTTCAGCTTCGTTATGTTGATATCCCAACAAATCTGTCTGAAAGCGATCAATTGTCTGTGATCCTTTGAAAGGAGTATAGAGAATTCTCAACTGCTTTGGAGATGCAAGGAAAATGCCTGCTTTTAGCATTAAGAAAGAGTCCTTTAGCTATATCGGTAAGATTGCTGGGAAGTAGACGAGCTTATTGATTTTGTTGATGGTTTTATCTCTCTCTTTGTGGTCATTCAAACCAGTTTAATGCAGATGGACTTAATACAAGCAAGTCCCAACAAATTAGACAAAGAATGCTCGTCTTGTGGACTAGGTAGAAATAATGTTCTATTGTTTTTCTAAAGCAGCGATAAAGTCCTAAAGGTTAGAAAAAAACTTTGGTGTCTTTGTGCTCTGGAGAGAAAGTGGCTCTACATGCCATCAATCTTTGGTGATAGGCACTTTTGTATTAGAGTTGGAATCATGGTTTATACTGAAACCTCTTCGGAGAATGAAATAAAATTTCCTGTTTCTCCCAAAAAAGATTTTTGGCAGTTCAAAAGTATAGGGCAAAGATCTTTAATTCTTTTTACAAGACTTTAAGCTGATGGCATAGATAAGGATTTTATTTTAACAGTTGATAAACTCCGAAATTGGATGGGCGGAAAGTATAGGGAAAAAAAGAAATTGTGTGTATAAGATTTTAAGCTGGGGGCATAGATGAGGATTTTATTTTAAAAGATGATAATCCTTGAGATTGGTTGGGTGGGAAAATCTGAATTCTAGGAATCGATATTAAATTGATCATTTCTATTCCTAGATTTGGATTCTATAGAATACTTTTTTAATTTCTTTGGAAGGCAGGGGACTTCATTAAGCTCACGTAAAATATATTTAGCACATTTACTGTTACGATTAACATCAAAAATTCGGAACATGTATCTAATTATATACCTTCACTGCTATCTCTTAAAGGATATAGATTGGTGAGGAAGCGTTTCAATTAGATAATAGACGTGAATTAATTTGAAAGGAAGTGTGAATCACATACGAGTCACTACACAACAAACATGATAATTGAGATGAGAAGTTATTCTAAGCAAGATATTTAGTTTCCATTCGAACATGCGGCAGTTTAGTTACCAAAATGAAGAGAAAGGCAAGATAGCATTAATTTGGGAAGATGTGTTTTTTAGTTTTTCTTTTGTTAAAAGATCTTTTTATTTCAAATAATCACATCCATAAACTATTAAATTAAATAAGATAAAATAATGTAATAAAAAATGCTTATTTAAACCTCATATATTTATATATACTTGTACTCAAAAACTGCTCCATAGTTAAGGCTAAAGTACATATTTTTCATTTCTAAATTTGTGTCCAAAAATAGATTTTCAAAATAAACAAAACCGTTAACAGGTTAATGATAAGTTAGGATATTGATAAAAAAAATAATAATTTATATATCCACTACTCATCAAAGTACTTTAGAATCCATTTGGGTCTTCTCTAAAAAAAGAAGTTGTTTTAAAAGTAAAACTGCAAGACATCCTATTTTTTCTCTTCAGAACAAACTGAACCCACATTTTTAGAATTCTAAATTTTACTCAACATTGTTATTTTAAGCATGCAATTTATGAGCGAACTCTTCAGTTAGATGAACAAACTCAAAATCCTTAATGCTTTTATCCACTTTGGTTAATAAACCGAATCGATTCGGCGCAATCGTCTAATGTCCCATTCACTTATTTTTGCGTGACATCGCAGCGACCTTAATTTTCTCGTAATACTCTGATATTTGCATCTGAAGGTCGGAAAATCATTAACTTATCGACAGTACGGGATATAATTTTCTTCTGGTAAATAACATTCTGTAACACGGATCAGAAGTGGGTACCTCCGTACAAGGGCGATTTTTAAGTAACAAACTTTTTCTGTTTGGTGGGATGTTATTTACTGACAAAACACGTTATTTTCCGCAATTCCCCTATTTATATCGAAAAAAAAAATGATTCTGATAGAACATGAGATTTTCCAGAGGAAAAAAAAAAAACATAATTCGATATCTGTTTCATTTAGAATGAGTTTTTTGCGTATTGTGTTTGTGTTTGCAATGAAACGTTCTTATTTTGTTTTGAAACTTGTTGCTAATTTAATATGATTTTAGCAAATTCTGAGAAGGCAATTGTTTCCAAATAATAGGATTCTGGAAATAACACGAGATAAATTCAATCTAACAAATTAAGAAATATTTAATTTCATAAACGAAATTATTTTTTATATATACTTTTGTCTTATATGCATGCTGGAAAGTAAATAAACGCAATAACGAAATGCAAACAATACAACTTATAAATACTGAGATAAAATGGTAGCAATATTGTAACAAATACAGTACTACTACATAAATTATAGAAAAATCCAAACGTTAAAAAAATAAACTAAAGCCTTCTTTAAGAAAAATAATTAATACAATGTCTTTCATCTATATATAGAAAATACATTTTGCTCCATACGATGTCTCAAAATTACATGAAACTTCTTCAGATTTTTTTTAAAAAATGAATTCATTTTATTACTCAAGAATCGAAATGAAAATTTTTTATTCAGATGAAAAAAATTCTATAAATTTTCAGTTAAAAATTATATTTAGTAAAGACTTATTGACCACAAATATCGGAGAGAATTTTTTTTTCACTAACTAATTTTAGCTGCAATAATTACCTATGCTTCCCTTAAAATTATATCAATATACATAAATAAATTTTTAAAAATATATGTTTACGAAAATCTACATTTTATGCCAAACATTATAAACGTTTTCCTAAAAAGCCCGACATGACCTTCTGATAACCTTCTTAATCTGCACATAAACTCAAATTAATCCGAAACGCTAAGTAGAATAATCTATATAAACTGTTTGCAAAGTTTAAATAAACAAGCCATTAACAACTGCCCTTTAAACAGACAAAAATTTGAAGAACAGTAGTTGTTTTTAAAACAGAGTGTAGACGTAGTTCATGTAACCAATTCATTTTTTTTTTCTTTTTTTTAAGAAGGTTTTGCCCACAACAATTACTTTTTGAATAGAAAAGATATGTTTAGCCATCCGTAAAGATTCTAAGTTAAAATAGAATTAACTACCAATAACCATATTTTTAAATATATAAGAAATTTAACGAGGGATAATTTTCTATCTAAACAGCATTCCTATAAAAAGAAGCAGCCGGAAAAAAACAGGTTTTGCCCATTACAATTGCTATTTGACCAGAGATCATGTGCATAGTCATTGATTCTAAGATTAAAGCGAATAGAAATAACTATCAATAATGATGTTTTTAAATAGATGTAAAACTTAACCAGGGGTGATTTCTTCAGAAACAGGATTTCTATTTTAAATTTAAACTTATAAAAAGGTTTAACCAATGATGATGATAATGATGTTGATGTCGTGTCCGTGTTCCCATGGAAAGGGATTGCTGTAGCTTCTGAGGGTAAAGACCTCTGAGCACCCAGATTGCAGAAGTGTGACTTCTAGCTCATAAAAAAGGACACACACATTCGCACAACCCCTTTTTACAAGGGGCCACATTCAGACTACTCACAGATAGAATACACAGAATAACAACCATGCCTGAACCGGCACTCGAACCCAGGATGCCCAGATCACGGATACCCCTATGACAGGACGCCGGCAGGTTTAATCAATATTTTATGTATATGATTTTGTTTCAAGGAATTAAATTTCAGTTTTAAGTAACAATAACTGCCAACAAATACTGTTGCCAAAGAAAGTATTATAACCAAAGAATCAGAATAAAGAATCAGAAACTAATACAATTGTGATTCGTAAGAGATATTTGATTTAAACTGCAATTGCTTTCTGGCAGACGACTGTAAATCAAAGAAAGCTATTTAGAAGAGTCTACCAAGGCATGGGCATATGAGGCAGTTGCCCCAGGCCCCCACATCAGAAGGGGGTGGAAAACGAATAGAAAGTTTATTTTGCATTTCCTTCTCTAATGAACTTTTTAAAACAAAATATCAGTAGCTATTTTAGGTTCTAGTCAATTTTCTTGTCATATATCTCTAATGAGGAGAAAAAGTTAAATACCACCTTAAAGTTCGGTTCTTCAATATTGAAATAGTGAAGAAGAGGGTGGGAGCAAAGAAATTTTTGCCCTGGGCCCCAATTAGGCTATGTTGGGCCCTGTCATTTAACGAAGTTCATTAGGACTTAGGCAATATGAGGAACTTTTAATTTTCCTGAGTAAGTTCAATCATATAAAACACATTCAACTGCTAAAACCGCATACGCCTTAATAGAAAATTTCTTAAATGGTAACTCAAACAATTATTAAAGAAATTATCACAAATCGTTGTTTAAAAAATAAGAACAAATCCTTAGTCTAAAGAATCATATACATTTCTAAATTCATTTTATAGAGACCATATAATTTCAAGTAATTATTGTCTTAAAGGTTCTATAGTTCAAAATGCACGTTCAAAAACTTGACTATTTTAAAGTTTGGTCATGGTAAATAGATTCTTTATTATACTTTCCATTCAAACAACCTTTTATTAGAGCTTCTATTTTAAGGTTAACATTATCGCGTGAATTTGCTGTTTTTGTATAAAGAATACTATAATTAATTTTAAGTTTTAAAACGACAAACATTAGCACTCTAGAAATTATTACCAGAAACTTACGGTTACTGTGAACATAAATAGAGTTGCTTAATATGCAGCATGAAGAACCATCAACTGGTTCCAAACAGTTCTGTAAAGAGTTTTAATTTGAAGCATAACTATTTTATGACGGCAATTTACAAATAACGTAACAGACTGCCGAGAATACTTAAGCGGGCTAGCACATTAAATAAATCTTTCAGTTTATGTAATGAACTCAATCCTTAGCACTCTTTTAATGTAAATTACGAACTTCTTGGGCAGAGCAAAAATGTGTTATGATATATATCACATTTACTTGTTGGAACCATTTAATATCTTGAGATAAATGCTCTGTGCCAAATGATATATTTAAACAACGGAAAAATAACATATAGTGCGTTCTTTAAATACATTTTTCCATTCAAATACGAAGTCCAAACCATGATAAAAAAAAAGTAACTATACCCTGCTTTGTCGCTCGAAGTAGTGTAACACGACATAAATCTTTAGCCATCCGTGTTTAAGGGACATTAATCATAAGTTTCAAGCGGAAGGTATGCTTCTAGACTCCATTCCCTTTTTACTTTCTCGTATACGAAGAGAGAAAAATCGTATTCGTCAAAAGATTCAACCCCAAAATTCCGAAGAATCTTTTATTTTCAGTCCTCTATGAGTTAGAAAATTACACTTTGAGCATTATGTCTGTCTGTGAGTTCGGTATCTCAAAGATGGATGAAATTCTCAAAGATGGATGACTTTCTCAAAGATGGATGAAATTTGGTGCATGAATTTTAGACCAAATTGGTAGTTTTTTCCTTGTTTTGAACGAATTCCATTCAAATAAATTCTGTCTGAGATAGATAAATTAGGAGTGCAAGTTTAGCATCTAAAATGTAGATTCTTATCAAATTTTAAATTAAATCTTTCAAATAAATGATCATCCTTTTTTTTTATTACAGTCAGTCACCCCGAGAGGTGATCGTCTGTTGGTCTGCATTTTCGCATATGTGTAATTTCAATAACACATAATTATGAAAAGTTAAATCGTTAAAATTTGGTATGTTATCTTGAAGCGACAGTTGTAATTTTGCGTCAAATGACGGATGAAATTTAGTACATGAATTTTTTAACCAAACTGTTTTATTTCTATAAAATTTTGAACGAAATTCAGTCAAATATATTCTGTCTGACAGTTCAAATATTTGAATTGGATAAATTAAAAACATAAGGATCTAGATCATAGGTTCCCAACCATTTTTGAATTGGCGTCCCTTTTTCTAATGAATTTTTCAATATCGCCCCCCCCCCTTCCCACTCCAGATAAATAAGAGCATACGCAATGCATGGTGCAAACAAGAATTAAATAAAAATTCTAATAGATAAAATATTGTTGGAATTGAAACGCTACTGAATTTCTTCTTTATTTAAAAAATGAGGAATAAAAATTTTAGCTTACCTGTCATAAGGACAGGCAGGGATTTTGAAGATACGAATTAATTCATATTAAACTACTGCTTTCTAAAGAAATAAATTGTCAGTTTCAGAGACCCATCAAAAATCATACTTAATTATATTAAAAAGTATTTGTATTAAAATTTAAAGACATCAAATGTTTAACTTCACTAATAAGAAGGCTGAATTTGATGCATTTTAAGGAACTTGTTAATATCAGGCTCGATTTCACTTAAAAACAATCCTAAGTCGCAGCGTTCAATAACATGGAGCCGATTTCTCTTTTTCGTTACCAATGTTGCCTCAGCACTGAATCCACGTTCTGCTAAATATGAAGAGGGTAATGCTATCAGAAGTCGTTGAACAATCGACCATAATCCTGAATGCGGTTGCGAAATAGACTCTGCAGCCAAAATTCTTGAATTTAATTTTAGATCCTTATTTGTCGTCAGTTCTATTCGTTCTTCTATCAGAGGTGATCCTGCTGTGTTGACATTGGAAAAATGATCCAAAACCCAGTATGGTCTGTCCATGTTTAAAATGTCCTGGAATCGCTCCTTGAAGTTATTGTACACTATATTTGGTTAATCCACTAACGCCCCTTCGTGCCACATCAACGCCCCCTAATTTTCTCTGGGTCTTTTACCGCCCCCCTGAAAGCTTCAAACGCCCACAAGGGGGTGTTATCGCCCACATTTGGAACCTATGACCTAGATAAACAAAATTTGGAATGCTTTAGCATCTAAAATCTAGATTCTTATTAAATTTTGAACCAAATCTGTGAAATAGGTAACCGTCTGTCTGTCTGCATTTTCGCATACATGCAATTACAGTAACACATGATCATAGTGATTTAAATCGTTTAAATTCGATATGTAATCTATGCATTAAATTTTGATTTCAATAGTTTTTTTTAAAAAATAAAACCCTTCAGTATATATATTCATATGGTACAGAAAAAATGCTAAATCCCGCTAAATATCTACATTTCGCAATTGTTAGTCTCCCATCCCATACAAGACATTCGCGTCCTTGGCCTAGGCCCATAAATTTATGCGGGGTTAGAGGTTTGATATGGTTTGTATTGGAGAATAATGCGAGAAGGTTTTTGGAAGATTACTCACCCTCTGAATTCAATTAGTTTCAAGTTATGTTTATCACATTTTATTTCTTACACTTTGAGAGATATTTCATATTCCCTCCTGTTTTTTTTTTGTATAATTTATTACTTACCCTTTTGGAAAAAACGATTGCTTATTGTGGTTACTGAGGCTCAAACCAAAAATAATAAAAAATATATGTATAAGTAAAAATATATTCAAATTTGAAAAAAAATAGAAATAAAAATAAATAAAACGATAATCACATCCGAAACGCATAGTTAGAATAAATTAAATACTCGTAACCAGGATGGTTATTCTATTGAATGATATGATTCTGTAGACCCCTCCCCCAAAACAGAAGATTAAATTCTATTCAAATTGTATATGAAGAACGAAACTCGCATTAGCCCCTCCCCCAAAAAAAATTTATCAAGGAAAGTTTGTTTACTCAAATTGCAAAACATAAATAATTTTGAAACGTCTATTAACAAAAAACGCATACCATAACTATTTCTTCAACCTTTAAATATTTCTGACTAGCCGCCTTTGGCGACCAGCTGGTTCGCCATGAGTAATGCGTTC
>JAPMOQ010047785.1:265676-279395 GCA_026543055.1 Argiope trifasciata | reverse complement strand
CAAAATTAATATTAAACAGATTTATAGTCCATTTGTGAGCATATCCAAAGCAAATATGTGCCATAGCTCTTTCAAATCCACATTACCTTTTTCTGCATTGTTGATGAATGAGCTCAACTGCTCATAACAAAGTGGAAAGATAAGGATTACTATTGATTTCTGTACTATTTATTTAACAAAGACATTTTTTTTCTGATTGGGTTCAAAAATGGTCCATAAATCTGGTTTCTTACGCATTCAAAATTAATATAATTAAAAAGCGCACTTAATATTTAAGATCAAAATTGATTAATGTTTCACAAATATATTTAGACGAAATTAAATCGTTTGTTAAAAACTTTTATTTGTAAGTAACTGGAAGTGTAATAAAATTAAAAGACCGACTTATCTTCAGAAGATTTGAAATGAACGAATAACTGGATAGAAAAATAACCAATATAAATAACTTATCGATAATACTAGATGTGAGGGAAACTATCATGTAGTTCCCAGATCACAGATAATAATTGTTTATAAATTTCCCATTCACTCTATACACTTTTTAGATAGGAGAATATCTTTTTTTGAGTCACAAGTAATTCATAGGACGATAAGATCAGAAGTCTGATTTAGAAATGGATGAGTTAGACGGAAAAAGCATAAGAAATTTTCTAAGAGAAACTGAGCCATATATGCGTTGCCTTTGAGGAAAACTAAAACTTGGCAACTTTATTACAGATAACTGTGCTTTGAATGCTGTTCAGTCAATTAACTTTCTTTGGAAAGCATTCGAAAAAAATGCTCAATATCAATTGTAGCAAATGAGACAATCTTAGTTTTTTCTGTCGAACATAACCACGATTCTACTGTCTCTACTTAAATTACACTTTAATAATGTTGATATAATACAAAGAAAGTAGCTGATAATTACATAAAATTACATTGTAATGACGCAACCGCCTACACATAAAATAGACGCTTTTGTAATAAAGATAAAACATAGAGAAAAGAGTTTATAATTACAGAAAATTACCTGAAAAACTATAAAAAAATTGTAATGAAAATTTTTGATCTAAATATTCTAAAATTCGTTTTGGAAACTTTTTTATCGTTAACGAGTTATCAAGATAAATGTATGCTTCATTAAGATATTAAAAGTCATGTTTAAAACTTAGCAAATGTTTAGCATTAAACAAACATTTTCAAAGCATTATATCATTTGTATGTAAAATCTCGATGATGTTGTTATTAACTTCTTTGCAAGACTATACTAAAAATTTTAAAAGCTTTGATTAATGGAATGAAGGTCAGCAGACTAATGTGTATTTTTGAAATCCCTCTGGCTATTTACCGAAATCAAAATATTAATTTTCTAATCGTATGAGAGATTCAAATTTCAGTAGTAGCAATAATTAAATGATTAAATTTCTGTCAAATGCTATCAAATCCTGTTAAATCTGAATACAAGGAATTTAAATTCATATCTTATAACAGAGACTAATCAGAAGTAATGAATGTTAATACCTTAAGTCCATTAATGTACATTTATGATAAGCTGATTAGAAGCAAATTGTTCCTCTAAAAGTTCCTTTAAGGTTCTTACGGAATGTAGAAATTAGCATTTATAAGTCCGCTTGAAAGTTTTATATGAATGAATTCTGAATAATATTCCTATTTTACATCTGTACGATAATCCTATTTCAATAATGTGTTTGTAAGGTTTATATTCTGAATAATACTCTTATTTTAATAAATATCTGCACAATAATCCTATTTCAATAATGTGTTTGTAAGGTTTATACTTTTTGAAAAACCCATTTTAGAAGGGTTTGCGAAATTTGTCACAAAAAATATAGAAAAGGGAGAAATATTTTATTTAATATCTATAAAATAACAAAAAACGAAATCCATATCAAAGTAAAAATCAAAATATATTTTTAAAATGAAGAATTACTTAAAATATAACTTATTAAAACAAACTTATACTATTAGGTTGTTCGGAAAGTAATTTCGTTTTTTCCTGACAAAGGATTTAATTGCATTTTTCGCACCCAATTTCATACTTAAACCGCAAAATCATTTTATGTTTTAAGAGCTGATATAGCAAGGCTTGAGTGTGAAAAAGTGCAGCTGATTCTTCGCAGTAGTTTTTGGATGGTGCCCTTTTAAATATGGAGAGCAATAAGCAGCATTTTCGTCATTTTTTTCTTTTTTGCTATAAAAGGTAAAAATGCTGTTCAAGCCAGAAATAAATTAGCCAATATGTGTGGAGAAGATGTGTTAACAGTACATCAGTACCAGAACTGATTTGCAAAATTTTTCCTTAAAATGAGGAGGCCAAAAACCACCTCGATCAGTTTTTTTTTTACAGCAAAGACCAAAACTTTTATGAAAGTGTAATCATGTTACTACCAAAAATATGGCAAAAGGTATTAAACCAGAATGGCAATTTTATAATTTAATAAATAATTTATTGATTAAACGAAAATTTCTTTTCATTTTGACACAAAAATACGAAATGACTTTCCGAACAACCCAATATTTAAAATAAATAACAAAATAATGAAAACTCAAATAAAAATTTCAAATAATATTTATATTATTTTCACTAATTTTAATTTCTTCTAAGAAAATGGATTTTGAAAAATATTAACTATCCATTGAACGGTGGATATGTCTTGTTCTTATTGACACAATATCCTGAGATTGAAAATACTCGTTCACTACCTACTGAGCTTGGTTTTACAGCTTTCATGGCATCAAATAACAAATCTTTCTTTTCTTTCATTTGTTGCCTCAAATAATGAAAATTTAACTTTCATTGTCTTTGAATTAGTTAGTTTTTCTTCAAGGTATTCACGAAACTTATGAATTGATTTTCCATGGCTTTTTTTAAAAAAAGCATTATTCTGATGTGTAATTTCTTTGGTTTGCTCTTCATCAGAGCCAGTTTCCACATAAAAATAAATTTGGAAATATTCTAGACAATATCTTTCCAGATAGCTTGATAATTTCGGTTTTGGAATCTAAAAAAATGTTAACTAAATTTCTTCGTTGAACCAGAAATGTTTTGTGGATTTTGCAAACACAGCAAAAAAGTTGCTAATTACACTTGTCTTCTCTCTTGAATTCGTTCTTCTAAAGAATATATTAATTTCCAACTTATTTCAGTGCTTAAACTTTTTAGTTCATTTAATAGAAATTCAAATATACCTGTCGTGACATCTTAAGCCAGTAACTGCCACTAAACATCAGGGTTCACTTATGTATAGTGGATAAATTACTCGGCTGCATATCGGAAGTTCGCGAGTTTGATTCTTGCCGGAATTCAAACTCCTCATTGGCACAGTTTCGTCAACACCTTCGCCAAATATCTTTAACTTATAAAAAAGTGGCAAGTAGTTACCCTAAGCTTCAGCTGCTTGTCGAACTGGTCCCAAGACTATGAAAGTCTTGAATAAGTTTAAGACATTCAGGATTAAAAGATTATACTTGAAGTAAAAGTTTATCACATTCAGCTTCTTTCCACATATAAAAAGTTGACGAAATGAACGTTGAAAAAGTGTATTTGCTACCTGTTTCATAGAGTGGATATTAAATCAAATGTCCAAAATGTTATGAATTTTTTTAATCCGATTTTTCCAATTTAAAAACCGATTTTCAAATGTGAGAAATTTACTTTAAAAAACATTTTTTAAAAACAGGTATGAAAAACCGTCAATTCTTATATGTATGTGATATTAATTATGAGGAGTCTTTCTAAAAATATAATATATTTTGTTTAGAATTTAAAAGCAAAAAATTCTCATGAATACCCTTTTATCTCTTATGGAACACTAAAAGGCATTTTTAATGTCCAAAACACTTTACAAAAGAGCTTTCGTATATGCGTCGAAACACCATAAGAGGAAAATGAAGAAATGCTATGCAGTCTGTTTAATAGCTCCATTTGGTCTACCGTTTTTTTTCCAATGATGCTCATTAATAGTCTAGTTTATTCAATTCTGTACTTTTAGTTCCAATCCTATTGGAGTACAATTTGCAGCAATTTTTATAGTTTTCGAAAAGGAATGTATAATATTTGAAAACTCATTTTAAGCTTTTTTGATTCTAATACATTTTAATTAAATGAAAAATACAGTTCAAAAATGTAATATATCTAATAAATAAATTTACTTTTTTATATTTATTATAAAGATGTATCGTGTTTAAATTCAAAGAAAAACTATATAAAATACGGAAATTTCATGAAAATTGAAAACAAAGATCAAGGATTGTGATTTCATAAATTAATGCCATCTATTTATTGAAAAAAAAATGAAATCTAACAAGGTGTCTAATATTAATAATTAATGTGCTGCCCTAAATATTTCAAATGCAGATATTTTTTTCGAATATAAAATAACGCATATGTTCGTAACTGTTGAATTGAATTTTATTTAAAATCGCATGTAATTTAAAAGCTCTGTTTAAAAAGTATCCTTTTAAGGGGACACTGGACTTTGAAGTGAACAAAAATGGACAAAAACAGGAAATTTTATTTTTATCGTTTCCTTACCAAAATATAGATTTGTATTCAACTAAAATAGTGTTATAAGGTATAATGTTAAATAAAATGAATATTTCAAAGACCTAGAGAAAAAGAGCATTTTATTGATTACATTGTAATTAGATTTAAATATCCTTGAAATGCTCCAGTTGTCTTAATTTTTAATAAAATTAAATAGAATCGATAGTACAAATTTCTTTTAAACATTAAATGAAAATAGGGTATTTATTTGGTATTTCAAGTGTTTTTAGATAGTGAAATGTCAATTTTAGTTCTTAAAAACATAAAATTCTTTTGAAAATTCAGTAAGTGTGTATAAAAATATTTCTAAAAATTTAGCATTTTATAGGATTTAAAAAATCAGGCACAGTTTTATTCTAAATAAATTTATATTGGGTAATAAATAAAAAATAATAGCAAAAAATTAAAAACTGATTCGCCAGGAGTGTTTTGGAATTAGAATAATTATATACCTTTTCATTTTCAAAAAAATATTTTGTTAAAAAAAGTTTTTTTTAAATTAATTTGACGTATTTATATTTTAATACATATGAAAAAAAATCATAACTCTAAGTGAATAATTCTTAAAAATGTCTAATACAATTCACTGCCCTTTTAAATATGGTAGGATAAAATTTAGAGCCGTTAGACTGATACGCAGTAATTTAATTATTTCTTTCTGATATATGGCAACAATATTGTCAATAACTACATCTTTAAAATAGCGGAGGAAGATAGTTCAAAGTAGTTCCAAAATAAATTAGAAGCATTAAAAATTTCAGTTGAGAAATAGATATTATCTATAAATAAGCGAAGATAAGAATAATCAAGATCTTACATAAAATCCTTTCGACTATCACTATCTTTCCCTTTTATTCTAAGCATAAAATACCTTATTTTCTGATTGTACTCAAGAGCATAATTCATTTGAAAATCTGTATGCAAAATGCATTCGCTTAAACAAGGCATGATAAAATTGAGAGCTTTTAACTTGAAGTGCAGTTTCTAATATACAGCTATGATATTGTCAATGATTTCTCTATTAAAATTACGAATGAAGATAAAGATAAGCAAAATAGCTCCAAAATAGAAGCATTAAAAATTTCAATTGGGAAATATATATTGTCCTCAAAGTAGTAAGCAAAAATTGGAATAATAAAGGTATCTTCTAAAGTATTTCGATAATCCATTTGTATTTATTCTAAGAATTAAATATTTTATATGTTAACTGCACGATAAATAAATACTGAATGCAATTTAAAAGGCTCTACGATTGCATGCTTTCCTTTTTGAAAATTTGAATTGCATATAGGAACGATAAATAGATCGCAAAAGATAATAATGTTCAAAGCAAACATAAGCAAAATGGTTCGACAATAGATTGGAAACATTAAAAATTTCAATTGGGAAATAGGCATCATCTATAAAGTAGTAAGAATCGTAGGAATAATAGAGGCATCTTTTAAAATAATTTCGATTATCGCTATATTTCTATTTTATTCTAAGCTTTAAATATCTTATTTGCTGACTGTACTAAGTGCTGTATGCAATTTAAAAAGTTCTATGATTGCATATTGCTAGTCTTGAAAACTCGATTTGCATATAGAAACGATAAATACAACGCGGTAGATAATAATGCTCAAAGTCTATTATATTCAAGTACAAAATTGTCATAAAATTCAGAAATAGCTGAAAAAAGAATCCACATTTGGTGAAGCAAAGATAAATGGTAGAATAAATTTATTTTCAAGGGATTACATAAAAACTCAGCGATGTAATATTTTTATGTATTTAATACTCAAGTAGAAATGATATTTTCTGTGTGGGCTAAAAAAAGAACCCAACGAATATATATGCATGACATAAATAAAAGCATTGGATTATGCGATCACAAAACAGCCTAAGTGCTTGGTTAAAACTTAGAAATGACAATATCTTTCCATAAAACGCGAAATAAAAATTTCTCCCGCAAGAGATTTCCGTCCCTAAGAAACGCACGCAAAAAATTTTCAATTTTCGATCCAAAAATAGTTTAAGTGTCCTCTATCGTTTGAAATAGAAAGAACGCCTACATTTGTTTTGTAATATTACGAAATGTATTTTCCAAGAGCTGGAAAGCGCATTATCAATTTAAATTATCTAAGACCATTTCGAAGAATTTAAAACAAATGCGTTTAAGCTTTTAAAATTTTGAACCACATAAATAGGATTAAAAACTAAAGAATTTTTTTTCATTTAAAAGTGAATGGTTAAACGGCGTGTTTATGCAAAGATTAAAACATTTTAAGTTATTTTTAGAAATTTTACCGCTTTGTCAGAAAACATAAAGGGATGATGAAAACTGTTTCTTTTTAAGCTTGGACGGAATTAGTTTATTCATATTAATTCTAGTAATTTTAGAAATTCGATGGAACAAAAATAGGTATAGAGTTTTATGTATTTCATAAGTATAAAATAGGCCGTGTTTCAGAAAAATTTCCAAAAAATTTTTTTATGCGAATTCTGGATTATTTTATAATAAGTTTTTTATATATCTATTGTTAAATTTAATTAGTTGCTACGATTTGCAAATTGGAAGGCACATTCAAATTTTAATGTGAGAACATTATAACATTTGCTTAGGCTTATTATTTTATAAGAGACTTCTAATAATAATTTAAATTCATTTTCCAAACATACGCTTATTAGTAAATGCTTAGGACTTATTGTTTTCGAAGTGTCTTTTTTTTTAAAAAGAGAATCGTCGTTAAAGAATTTTAATTCTTTAAATCTGGAAATTCTGCAAATTTAATTTAAAAACTAAAATGTTTTGTTATAGCTATTTCTCAAGTATGCAAAATCTGTAAAATATATATTTTTTGGAAATTTGAGCTAAAAAAAATCAAATAATTGTAAGAACTTTTTGTTCTAGTTAAAAATTTTAAGCAACTCTGAATATTTATAACCAGGGATCCTGCCAATCAAAATACTAAACAATATTTAAATATACGAATATGTCATTAATTCTGCACTTTCAAAAAAATTAAGTAATTCTATTTATATAAACATACCCAATAAATTTCACAAATTTTAAGAAATCCATGTAAAAAATCCACCAGATATTTTTTTAATGACTTTGTTTGAAATAAATATAAAAATGAGACCAAAATATTGGTGGGGGAGATATTAAAGTACAAACCTCACAAAGGATACAATAAGGGGAAAAAATTTATTTCCTCTTTTTATAACATCACTTTAAGCCATAGATCAATGTAAAATTTCCATATGATCGAAAGTTAAGCGTTACTCGTAATTTATATTGGCTTCTACAATGAATAAAAATATAAAAATACTCATTAACAAACAATGGATCCTATGCAATTTTTTTGAAGTTAAGCAATATTTTTTCTACGTCAGATAAAATCCCGTCATTATTTTCCTCGCCAGGATAACGTTTCTAAGTACCTGTTAAACTGTGAAAGTCAAGTATTATCGATCGGAAAATCCAATATGAGCCAAAAGGATAGCAAATATGCTGCCTAAGAATGCAATATGGGGCTTCTCTCATCCTAGAAACTGTCGACCTTTTATCATCTTAAGTTCAGAAATAGTAGTAGGGTCTTTATTTAAAAGACATAAAGGGAGCTTCAACTGGAAATTTATATGACTGGAACAACTTATATGACTAAGATATAAAACTACTAATATTATATAGAGCCGTCTGCAAAAGATATTTTCTATCTTTTTGTTTCCAAGGATTAAATGAGGAAAAACCAACAATTAACAAAAATTAATTGTTATTATCATAACTAACTATAACTTGTACTAATTGTTATGATCATAATAGAATTCAGAATAAATACTAGTGCGAATGTTTGAACGAAATTAAAAAAAAAAACTCTCTTAAAAGCTGTTTTCTATCTCTTTGCTTCCAAGGACAAAATGAAGTAAAGTTATAGCTAAACAAAAATTAATTATAACAATTGTTATGACCATAGCAGAAATCAGAAAAAATACTAGTTCAAATGTTTTAACGAAAATTTTAAAAAATTATCTTTGAGAGCTGTTTTCTATTTCTTTTTTTCCAAGGATAAAATAAGGAAAAAGTTATTGTTGATAAGTAAAAATCAATTCTACTGATCTCTATGGTGATAATAGAAATCTAAATAAATATTAATGCAGATGTTTAAATTAAATAAATCATTAAAAAATCACAAAAGAAATATCTTGTATTTTTATCCAAAATTATGTATATTCAGTGATTAAATATATTAAAAATTCTTGAAAACTCGGAATAGAAAGTTTCTTTGACTCTAAAAAATCACACACATAATTTGACACAGATATTTAATTTCAATGATAACACACACACACATATATACAGATATATTTCAAAATTGTGTTTTTCTTACACGGGAAAATCTATAAAAGTCTCGAGGCAATTTCGATGGCGATTCGATGCTTACTCTTAATGCACTTTGCAAATGAAATAGTAAGGAAAATACTTGATGAGAATTAAAATTTATTTAACAAATATCTTTATATGAATTAATTGTTTTTCAACTTTACTACTTTATTATTTCTAACTACTTTCTAACTCTTCTTAAACTCTTTTAAAATACGTTTCGTGACTATATAGAATCGTTGCAGTAATTCTAACCTTTGGCATTTTTAAAACAGCTTTGTTCTCTACACTGATACAGTGGTCTTTATTTAAGTCGCAACAATACTAAATACGCTATTTTAATACACCAATTGAACTTTCCAGAAACATGTTTTCCGAAGGGATTCAAAATAATAGGGACATGTTTGAAATTAAATTGCTAATAATAATAACACTTGCGCTAATAGACTTGCCAATTAAGGAGAACTCAATTAGATTTTTGATTAAAATTTAATTTTTTGTAAAAAAAAAAATGTAAAGAAACTGTAAATAGGATGGAAAAAGCTTAAAGATTTCTATGAGACCTAAATCCCTATTATATTTTTTCCAAAAACGTTTTTCGTAAATAAACTTTTTACATTACAGTAAACAAGGTGCCTTAAAAACAAAATTATAAACGCAAAAAATTTTGTCAAACATTTTAAATTTTACGTTCTAGATTTAATCTGAATTCTTTAATTCAACTTAACGGTTTGAATGTTATGATTCCAAGACAAAACTATTTGAATTTTATGCTTCAATACGAACAACCTTTAAATTTGTTTTAATGTCAAAAAATGTATTTAAATTTGATATTCTAACAAATATTCTTTCCTTTTTTCTCTAACAAAATAGGAAAAATAATTACATTTTAAATTGGTATTATTCCATTTCAAAGTACAATTAAATATTGAAAAAAGACTATTAATTGGATTTTTTTTAAAGAAAAACAATTCTTAATTTACAATAAAAGAAAATAAATAATTTTATTTAAACAAGGTATTCAAAACTGGATTTAATTATTATGAAATGTTTGTAAAATTTAACAATGAAAACAATAACTGAAGACAATTGCATATTTTTGCGTAACATAAATTTAGAAATAAAAGAATTATTAAGATAATTGCATAATTGGGTAAACAGTGAGATGGAATACATTGAAAAAAACAGTTTAAAAAAAACCCCTCATTTATTGATGAAACTGAAATTAATGATAATAAATAATTGATTAAATACATTTTCAGTTTAATGATATGTATAATTCTTCCAAAGTCATTTAACGATTTTCATTTTAACAAGGTTGTTACGTTTTAGATATATATTTATATTTTCAATCCATTCTTCTAAAAATAATTCAAAGCAAATAAGGTCTTGCCATATAATTGTCTGGATAATTATTTATTATAACTGAATATTGTAAAATAGCTCTTATTTTTTTGGAGGGGGGACTTTTTTTGTAAAGAAATCGTTCAATAATTAAAAAATACGCTGAGAAAATGAATGAAATAGATTTTTTCTTATTATTGTAGAAGTTTAACTCCAATCAATATGCGTTATTAAAACAATGCTTCAAAATATCTAAACAATCGGCATTAAAATGAATGGTTTCTTTATGCTAATAAATATGATTAATTATCTTTTATAGTCCCTTTTTTTCGTTCTAAGTCATTACTTTGAAGCATCTAAAAATATTAAAACATTGACATTGGAATGACGTCAAACTTTAAAAAAATATCTTGTTACGATAGTTCTTCTATTCTTTTGTTTTAAATCATTAATGTAAGATATATATGAATGTTTTGATATTTACATTGAAATGTCATGAAATGCAAAAAAAGAAGGAAAAAAAAAGAGAGGAAAAAAATATCCAACGAAGATTCGATATAATATGCAAATGTAAAAGAGAATTCTAATAATAAATTTAAAAAAATATTTTCAGCCTCAAAGAATATACCACATTGCATCTCTACGAAGAAACATCGAAAAAAAGTAATGAAGTAATGTTTCGAAAAACAGCTCTTATGATAATATGAAAAGAAGTAATTTTTTTTCTTTGGCGTAGTACTTTTTTGACACCATTTTATTGGCTTACAATTCCCTTATGAGACTACTTCCTTTCTGAAAAAAACAGAAGAAAGATAAAAGACATTTCTCGTAACGAAAACACCAAAAATAAAAATAAGAATTATTACAGGAAAACATTTCTGGAGCCATTTTGAACGTAATTTTGAAATGTCCATATATCGTTCAGACGCAAACACGACCGACATTTAATTTACAGAGCATTTCTCGGGAGAAATGTTTGACCTTTGCCATATTCTTAGATTTAATATTTACTAAGTCACTACGCATACCATAAACTCCGTTTGTTGCTAAAAATAGTTCGAACTTATTGAAAATTAAGTTGGACGAGTTCTGGTGTAAAAGTATGCGAAGGTACTGATAACAGGACTAATGATGTGACAGTAATTTAAATCTTGGAATGTCATTGGCATAAATCAAAGGTTTATTTCAAAATGAGAGCTCTAAAGTAATTTTATAGCACGTTTCAATTTTTCTGTAACGATGCAGTTTCTGTTTTTGAGATTTAAAACAAATATTTATAAGGAAATCTCTTTCTACATGTACTTTATTACTCCCCAGAATTTAATTACACCAGTAATTGTATTTTTTAAGGTTTGATTATAAGTGAATACGAACAAAATTTTGAAAATTATGACGCAGATTTATATGTAATGGAATTTTTATTTTGATAATCAAAAGTTTTGATTAAATTATATAGTATTAAACACTTTTTAAAGTCTATTATTAATAAATTCTAAGATTGAAGTAACTTTCGAAACTGTATCATGAGCCACAAAATATTTGATTTTGAAAATTTTAACATTAGTAAGTTATGCTCTCACAATTATTATATTTGAGGACATAAAAGTAATCCCGATCACCATTCAACAGATTGCTTTGTGACAAAAACTATACAGATTGCTTTGTGACAAAATCTTTTAATTTCACCAAAACCATTGATGGAAATGCTTCAACCTCGTCTGACAAAGACAAAAAAACAACAAAAAATTTTCATGACATGAATTATTATGGTTGTACATGAACGATGTAAGACTATCATCTTCATTGGCTATTTAAAAATTCAACCGTACCCTTTGAAATTAAGACTTTAATTGCACACTTTTAATTCCAATATAGCAATTCACGAATCAAGTTTTTAACTGCTCAGCAGTTTTAACTATAATATCTATGAGTGGAATTCCAGGAACTTAATTAAAATATCATTTTAGCTTTCATTGCCACTGGCTTATTAAGGTATTACCACAATATTAAAATGAATTTCAGCGATGAATGTGTGCTCGTCTCTAAAATAAGACCTATATCGAGATCAAACTCATTCAGCCCAGTTCAGGAACTAATGCAATTTGCAAGTACCAAACCGCAATAGTATATTAGTGCATGTGGTAAGGGAAGCTAATACAGTGGATATTAATAAGCTGACTAATGGAATATCAGTGTTATTAAACAGCTAACATTGCTCTAATTCGTTAGGGGTATGCTATATGAACGTTAACAGACATTATATCGATTCTCCTGGTTTTTCCCCACTTGTCTTTTAATTTGGTATAATTTGAAACTTCTTTAGTGCAAATTACAAAAGAATGGCATATACCACATATGTCATGTTAAAACTCATGGTAATTTCACTTTCGACCACTGATCCACGGCATAAGAAACAAAAATTGCATTTGAGAATAATATTATCATCCAATAGCAAAATAAAAGCTATTTAATGCAATGATTTATTTTGCTTGAGTTTCATTATGGTTGCAATTTGCTTTGATGGCAATGCGCACATGTTTTAAGTACTGTGAAAGAAGATGGGTTTAGACATAAAAAGCAAACTTAGAAATCCTTTTGAAGAGTTTATAAATCGCATAAGGATTCATGATAATGTCACCTTTGACAGTAAGCTTGCTAAATAGAAAGAAAAATTTGAGTTGAGAATAATAAAACAGAATAGCAGAATAAAAATCATCCAATGCTATAATCTCTTTAATTACGGTTGTAATTTATTTCCAATGTGTTAAACTTTTCAAGTACTATACAAGTGTGTTGAGTAGTGGCGACTTCTCAGAAATTAGCAGCACTGCAAAAAATTAATTTAGTCAAACGATCACTTATATAAAATGCTATTTTATCCACAAATAGCCAAATGGCTTTAATTTCAAAGTTGCATAGGCAGTTTGCTCTATCAGAAAGGCATGAAATAAGCAGTATATGCAATAAATGCCTAGTAGCGTTCTCATCGGATAATTAAGTGAATATTTAAATGATGGCACTACAGATAAAAATATTATAATATCCTTCCTGAAGTCTTTCATCTTCTTATCGTCATCTAACGCAACCCCAGAATAAATATCAAACAAAGCATGGAATAAATGACCTATAGTGTTCTAATTTAAATTACAATGAGGACATAAGATTGCGTGGAAGTAACCGCAAACAATCTGAAGAAGTAATTTGTAAATAATTTTTTGTTACAGTTTTTTACCATATAAAGGTCCATAATCTATGATAATTACATGAAATAATATCAAAATGTCTTAAAACTAACCCCTACTGAATAATAGTCCTGCAATTATTTAGTTATTACAATTATTTAATATTTTTAATAACGTGGTGTCAAGACTACACCAGCGGACTTTTAAAGGTAATAGAAATCCCCATACTCTTGCGTTAAAAATCAAATAAATGGATCAGTGGCAAAAATGTAACTGGATTA
>JAPMOQ010047785.1:241654-255586 GCA_026543055.1 Argiope trifasciata | reverse complement strand
AAAAATTCGGCATATTTGATATTATTGCTTAGACAAAAATGTAAATAATAACACTGTGTATTTTTAACTCGGCATTTAAATGATAATTTAATAAATTTATAAAATAAACTGTGAAGAAAATCACTATTGCCAAATTTAGTAATAATAATGGTACAGCCATAAATGAGACTGCCTCTATGTTCGCTAATTTTCAAGTGCTTCAATATAATTGATTATTGAAAGCTTCTTATCACTGTGTTATTATCTTGTCGTTAAATTCATGGAATTACAGTTTCCTAATTTTTCAAATCTAATAGACATATTAACTCGGAATAGCCGATTTCCCCATTTTGAGCTATCCTCACTTTTATTAAGCTATTTTTATTCAGTTTTGCTTTATTTTGAGTGAATTTAGCTATGATTTTACTATGTTCCAATTTCGGTCAAACAAAATCTCATCCTTGGTCTCATAATCTTTGATGCTGTAGCATTTGTATTTTAAATAATGAATAATGATTCAGTGACTTTCAAATTCTCCAGTATTCAGAGACTGACTATAAGATTTGATGAACTTCCATTCTCTAATTCAAAACTTTCGGTAAATAAATTGCTGAAAGCGTAGTGAATTGTAAATATTTGGGATAAATTCTACAACAGTCGTTTCTTTAAAGGGCAGAAGTGTATTAATTTATTCCAGGAACATGAAACAACGATGTCTTTACTCTTCTATTCGAATTGCTTGATAGCTTTCTTTCTAGAAGTCAATAATATAAAAGAACAGCTTTTCATACGTTCACTTGGCAATTAAAACAGACCTAACTCTTTTACTAAGCAAGTTTACAAGCATTAAGTGGCTTTCTTTACATTTTTTTTTATTTTTTACTTCTTAAATTCAAACACATTTTATTGATTTTTTTTTAATTAAAAATTTCCAGCTATTTAATACCAAGGACAAAAAAACTTAAATAATGGAACTCCCTTAAAGTAGAAGTTCAAATTTTAGACTTTCAAATTCATATTTGAGGCTCTTTAATTGTAGTCAGTGAATATTTCCTATTCGATTATCCAGACCTAATTTATATATCATCATTAATTACCTAGGAATATCGCATTGCTTAATTTTTTACTTAAGCACTATCAAAATGACCATATGTTTTGCTCGCTCAATTACTTAATAGAATCAAAAGAATCATAATGATTATTATTTATTAAAAACTAACACTGGGGAAATTTCTTTTACTTTACAGGTTCCCATAAGTAATGAGGAAAAACAAAAAATATTGCCGAAATCAATAAATAAAAAAGAGAAAACTGAGAGAATGAAAATGAAGTTGGATTCAGCTAAGTTACTTGGGGACAAAAACCTGAAAAACGAAATACTTAGTGATCACACAAATAACAATGATCGTGCAGTCATTCCATTAAATGGTTTGGAGGAGTTCAATGATGAAGAATCACGCCCTAAATTTTTTGGGGTGAAAAATTACCTGCACACCTTTTACGAAACCATAAACCTGAAGAACCCTCAGATGTACGAAGACATCCCAGATGAATCTGATGAAAATGAAGATAACAAATTCAACCCCAACTGCAAGTTTTATTGGAAAGTTGGTGTTTACCTTGCTTTGGTCATAGTTATTATCGGGCTTATTTTGATTTTGATTGGCTTTGTAACCCCCTTGCACCCAAGAGGCAAAAATAAGCACGAGGAATTTTTGGTTATTGATAAAAGTTCAACCACCCTGAACGATTACATGGGGATATGTCGTTTGATTGGAATCGGCATGTTTATTGTCGGCTTTTCTTTATTTTTGGCAGTTGTACTGCTAGCAGTTTGTTTCCACACCAATGAAGGTAACGTCGATTCAGAAGAAGAAGATTCCGATAACCTCTGTTTGTCTTTTAATATGGAAAATTCCTATCAAAAGGAACCTGATGAACGTATTCCTTCTACAGAGGAATTAGAATCCGTACAAGTAAAAAAAGATACTGATGAAGCTACTGTCGCCAATAATGGTCTTTGCACAACCCCAAATGTACCATCCAAGTAGAGCAAGTTAATACAGAATTATAAGAATAATTTAATTTTTTAAGTTTTAAGTTTTTCTCTTCGTTACGTAACCAACTTCATACTGAAAGATAACATTTTCAAAATTATAATTTCAAGTATAAATTTTAATTTCGTTCTAAGCCTTCAGCCACGAGCGATGCCGAAATTAGCATGTTATGGTAATACAAAATCGTTATTAAGTCATTACTATACGTGATCTAAGTAAAAATTCAGTTCTTTCAGCAATAATCTTGTTATGCATTCGTATCTAAGGAATCGTTTATAAAATAAAGGACCTTAAAACATTTTGATAAGAAATCATAGAAAAAATACAAACTGGCTATGACCTTCTGTTTTAAAAATATGGTCGGGCTGAAATTGGAAAGATATTTTTGGTTTAAGGGTTGAAACAAAACTGGAATATTCTCATTGCATTTGAGTTTTGTATAAATATTTTTTAAATTTTTCTTTCGATGTTTTAATACGTGAAATTTGGAAATATTACAGGGTTTGGATGTCCATTATATAAAAAATTCTGATTTTTCTTTTGCAGATTTTTCTTAGTTAACGATTATTTGATTTTAAAAATTTGCGTTTTAATACAAATAAATAATTTTCTTTACATTAAATGAAATATATAATATCCAAAACCAGAGGGTTTGAACGGGACGGTATTTTGCATTTATAGAACAAAAATTTGAGTCGATACATTAAATAATATTTCTGATTTGAACCTGAAAAACGTTTCAAACTTAATATGATGAAAGTATGAATATCTGATCTATCTAAACTCAACAGTCAAATGATAAATCTTCTTTCAAACTGTTCTTTTTCCTGTCTTCAGTAATTCTTTTTTTTTTTCTTTATACTATAACTGCCATAAGAAATTTGTTTTAATAAACATTTTCATATAATTCCTGAAAATTAAATATTACAAGCACTTCTCGAGGCTGAAGGATTGCTAGGCAAAAAATTAAAAACTTATTCTTACAATTAAGTTTCAGCTAACCAGTTTATATTCAACAGCTCTATATAATTTTTAAATTTTTCTATATGAAGGATAGAACTCAGAACATCTAAGGCAAACTGTTATATCAACCTTTACGGTTTAATATAATATCACAATTTTTATAGTAGCATAGGCATTTATGCAACGCACTAAATATCTATGCCACTGAGCTAAAAATCTACTGCCAGAAAAGTAGATAGCCAAGAGACTAGTCCCTTCTCAAGTATCTCTAAGAGAATTCATTAAATGGAGATGGACGGTATTGACAAAATGTTTCTATTTAAGAAATAGAATGCAGAAAAATTACGCCAAACTGTTATATCAACCTTTACGGTTTAATATAATATTACAGTTTTTATAGTAGCATATGCATTTATGCAATGCACTAAATAACTATGCCACTGAGCTAAAGATCTACTGCCAGAAAAGTAGAATCAAAGGCATCGTCATTTCTCATGTATCTCTGAGAAAAATAACTAACAGGAGATGGAAGAACATGTGTGCTGATAAAATTTCATTGCACAATTTTGAAAAAAAAAAAAAATCCTTGTGTATTAGATTTAGGTTTAAAATGTTTGTTTTCCTAGTTGTACATATTTTTATCGTAGTGGTTTATTTAGACGAAAGTCAAATAAACAGTAGAAATTAGTAATCTTCCTTTACACTAAGATAAATTAGACAGAAATTTTTCTGATGATATTTATTCCTATAAATAATCTTAGATATTAGCACAAGTAGAAAAAAGGCATTTTTAACGTGAAATCTGTGATTGTAATAAAATATATTTATTGTCTGTCCAATTTTATCTATATTTAACATAGTGTTTATATATTTGGCATTGTATAGCCAAGCGTATTCTATATGTGGAACTTTTTTTTAATAAAATTTTTGATTCATGTATTATTACAGTACTGTGCAAACTAGTTGGAACGTTAACTTTTATTAAAAGTCTCTTTTTAAGGGTCTTTAAAATTAAAAGAATTGAGTATTTGTGTTAAGTTATATGATTGAACTTTAAGTTATAAATTATTACAAAGTTAATAAAAGTTAACAGACTATCGATTCCCACTGCATAACAATAATCTTAATATATGTTTTCTTTAGACCAATAAAAATTGTTAAAAGTCTATTAGAAAATTATTATTTTTAATTTGAAACATAGACACTACCGGCGATGGAAATATAAACGAAATACTTTGAGAAACATTTCGTTCATACCTCAAGGAATTTCAAAAACTTCTAAATCAGACAATTAATGCAGTAATCAAATATTTTACGAAAAAACAAAGTGAGAAAGCATCTTTAATAACCAAGATGACACTTAAAAATTCTGAAAAAAAATAACCTCATTGTGTCATTTAACTCTTAATTACATTCAAAGAGACTACATTGATATGAGAAGAATATACAAATATCAAGATCCTGTTTCATTTATTCTTCAAAAACATATTCTCTCAAATGATTTGACGTATTTACACTAGAAAAAGAACATCTTTAATTTGATTAGTTCTGTCATTAGAAAATTTCCCATTCTTTTATCTTAAGCTACTAGAAAAATTCTACCTGATTTTCAATTCTTTCATCTTATGCTACTAGAACAATTTATATAAGGATTTGAAACTTCCGGCATGATGATTGGTTCTCGCTACCAGATTTAACACAGATTTGAAAAGACCATGAAAACGTCAATATCCTGTTTCATTTATTCTTTAGAAACCTATTCCCTCAAATGATATGATGCATTCAAATTAGAAAAAAAAAGAACATTTTTATTCTGATTTGTTCTATCAACAGAAGAATTTCCATTGTTTCATCTTATGCTATTACAACAAAACCACCTGGGACCCTCATACGAGGATGTGAAACTTCCGGCATGATGATTGGTTCTCGCCATCTGATTTATCACAGATTTGAAAAAACCATGAAAACGTCTAGACTTGTTACATTTATTCTTCGGGAACATATTCCATCAAGTGATTTGACGTATCCAAGCAAAAAAAAAGAATATTTTTTATTCTAATTAGTTATGTCATCAGAAGTATCAAGGATTTCCTATTGCTTCATCTTACACTACAAATACACATGGGCTCCTCATACTCCCATGGGACACCTCATATCCATATTTAAAATTAAAGGATGGAGATGAAAAATCATAACGATTTGTGAAGTGTTCTGAAGAAGACTTTCTGATGAAGGAGACAATCATCAGTTTACTTTGTATTTTTAACATTCTGGCAGATGTCAATGGCTAAAATATTAATTGTTCATAATGTTAGAAAATTCACCATGAGATAATTTAGAAACGAGCTTTAAAGTTTCAATTTCATCTTATAAAAGCGAAAGTTGTTGACTAATCCAAAGTAATAAGTTAATTTTTCATCTTATTTGTGCAGTACTGTGTGTGTGTGTATGTGTCTATAGCTCTATTGAAATAGTATATTGTTTTTAAATAGTCAGCATAAAAGTTTTGTAATCAGACAAAATTTTATTCCATTTTCATGGCACTTAAGAGTTCTTAAAAATTTCAAAAGTAAATTATTTTACTTACAGTAATCTTGTAAAAATAAGTTTCTACTGAATAATGTGCCAATCCAAGAGCTTTTGAAGGTATATTTTCTGTAAATACAGATTTCCTTGCATTGCTAAGATTTCCAATTTTAAATACAGCAGTTTTATTAATTTGATTTTAGTTTTTAGGTCATATTTTTTTTCCTTTTCCTTTGTCTATGAATACACCCTTAATAAAAACAATTTATTGACTATCGATGTACATTGTATAATAATAATCTTCAAATGTATCAGTAATCTTGGAATATGTTTTTATAATAAATATTGCTTGATTTGTGGCATAAATGTTGTGCACGAAATTGAGTTTTGGCTTTTCTATGCTTGCATATTCAACATAAAGAAAAATAAATGATATTGAATGAATACTAATAATTTTTATTTCCATGCATTATCTTGGCTTTTTTAACGGAAAAGGAGACATGTCTGATTTAAGTCAATAAATAACTAAAATCTCAAATAAATTTTCCTCTTTTTAAATCATAATTGTTATATGTATGTAAATATATGTATTCACAAAAAAAGTAACTGTCTTTTTATGTATAATTATATAATATGTGTTTATGATAAATATTCCTTGTTTTTTTGGCCTAAATGTTAAATATTTGGTATAAATGTTGTGCAAGAAATTGAGCTTTGGCTATTCTAAGCTTGCATTTTCAATAGAAAAAAGAATAAATATATAAAATCCAGTAATTTTGAGATCTGAATATGATAGAGTTATTATATTGAATGAATATTAATGTTTTATCTTAACTTTTTAAAAAAAGATTAATCATGTCTTTTTAAAATATCAAGCAGTTTTGTTGATTAAAATGAATTTTAAAAAGTTGTTTCATCTTATAAAAGCAATTGTTTCCGTTTTATATCAGAATTTATATATATATGAATGAAAATCTGATATAAATATTTGATATCATTGATGAGTTAATAAAATGCTGAATAAAATGAATGTACTTTTGATTTCAACTATTAAATGTGAATGTTAAAAATTTATTGATATCTGAATTTTATGAATCCTGTTTTACATCAGAATTGATATATATAAATCAAACTCTGAAATAAATATAGTGGTATCATTGATGTGTTAATAAAATGCTGATTAAAATGTATGTACTTTTGACTTCAACTATTAAATGTGAATGTGAAAATTTTATTAATATATATTATTATTACATTTATTAATGATTATTATCATATAAGGTATTGTTAGAAAAAAAAACACTAGAACATTTGTTATATCGTTGTGTTTGCTTGTGAACCCTTGTATTTAAATAAATGTTAATAAAGAATCTGTGTGTCTGTTTTTAACTTTTTGCTATCAAGTTTTAAACGATAAGGAATTAAGCCTCCAAACAGGGAAATTAATTTTCAATGAAAGAATTAATTCTCCTATTTTGATCAAAATTAAAGAGGCTAACTATATTGATCTTATATTTCCTCAAACCAATCCAGAGAATAAAATTACTTTTCGATTACGTATCAATAAGTTTATTGAAAAGCTTACTGATACGTAATCGAAAAGTATTTAACTTTTATTAGCATATTTTTATTTACACGTTTAAAGAAACTATTGGAAATTAGAAGTACTAGTACTAAGAATACTAGATTGTAGAACTTTTTAAATTTAATTAATTTTTAGTTTTTAGTTTTTAATTTATCATCAAAAATATTATGAAATCAAAGCAGAATTTTTCTCAATTCTATAAGAAAAAAATTAATTAAATCAATTTGTTACATGATAATTTTATCTCAAAATGCATTACATAAACTTTGGAAAAATAGTGTAATAGAATCAGAAAGACATTAGGGAACAAAATTTAAAATTCCAGCACATCACAAAATAAGTATAAATTCCATTTTTACAAACTTAAATTCATATTCTAATAATTAAAAAAAGCAGTTTCTTTAAATGGAAACTTCATTTTTCAGGACTTATTATTATGAAATCAAAAAATTGTCTGCTCGTAAAGTATATATTGAAAGAAAAGACAATTATGAAATTCCATTTTTACAAACTTAAATTCATATTCTAATTATTACAAAAAGCAGTTTCTTTCAATGGAAACTTCATTTTTCAGAGCTTATTATTATGAAATCAAAAAATTGTCTGCTCCTAAAGTATATATTGAAAGAAAAGACAATTATAAAATTCCATTTTTACAAACTTTAATTCATACTCTAATTATTACAAAAAGCAGTTTCTTTAAATGGAAACTTCAATTTTCAGAGCTTATTATTATGAAATCAAAAAATTGTCTGCTCCTAAAGTATATATTGAAAGAAAAAAAATTTCGACACACAGCGACATGTTATGTTAATCAGATCCACCATTTCCAGGTTTTTATCAAATGTATGAAAAACAAAGTTAGCCACCAACAACATCAAAACATTTAAAGGCGTTGTTTTGAGTTAAAAAATTCAAATATATTTTTTAAAAACTTGATTTTTAAGAGTCTTATTAATTTGGAAACTTAACTATTAATTAAAAGATCTGAAACAATAAAATAGATCCTGATTAAAAAATAGATATCCATTTAAATGATATTTCATTTTTTTATTAATAAACATGATGAGTTTACATAAGGTAAATTTGGCTATCTAATTCTAAGGCACCTAATATTTTCTTAATCGATTATCATTTTAATAAAATTTCCATGATGTGTTAAAATCTGTATTTAATACTGAAATTCCAAAGGTATACAATAAAAGAAGACAGCTTTTTACTACCTTAAATTTTATTAAAAATATGTCCACATTCACAGATCTATACCAAATGTATAGAAAACATAGCCGCCAACAGCATCGAATCATCTGAACGCAATGTTTTGAGTTAAACATGATTTAAATAATATGACATGAATGATTTAAATAATATGATACATATTATTTAAATAATATGAAAATAATAACAGGATTTTTTGAGAAAAAACATGATTTTTTAAGAATCCTCTTCACTTGGAAACTTAGCAATAAAATTAAAGGTATGAAACAATAAAATAGATTCAGAAAGAAAAGTAAGGATCCATTTAAATCTTACAGCATTTTCTTATTAACAAACCAGATGAATTTCTTAAATGTAAATATGGTTATTTAATGCTAAGGAACCTAATACTTCCTTAATCGATTAAAGTTTTTAAAAAATTACTTAATCTATGATTAAAATTAAATTCTTAACTAAGCAATGAAATCACTATTTGATTCTAAAAGTATGCATTGAAGGAAGATACCGTTTTTCGTTCAAAAACATATCCACTTTTCCAGGTCTTTACCAAATGTATGGAAACCATAGTTATCCGCCGACAGCATTGAATCATTTAAACACACTGTTCTGAGTTTTAAAACATTCATACATATGAGAAAAAAATGTGATTTTATTAGAATCCTATTCACTTGGAAAATTAGCAATTGATCAAAAGATCTATAACAGTAAGAAAGATCTGAAAGAAAAGTAGGGACCCAATAAAACCTTACAGCATTTTCTTCTTAATAAACAGGATGAATTTACTTAAAGTAAATTTTTCTATTTAATGCTAAGGCACCTTAATCGATTAACATTTAAATAAAAATTACATGATATGTTAAATTCTGAATTTAACATTGAAATTAGTGTTTGAAAGTCAAAACTTAAACATTAAAGATAACAAGAAATGGGAATTTTCTACCATTCCTTTAATTTACAATCTAGTCTAAAAAAGAATAATTGAAAAAAGAGGACAAGCAATTTTCTTCTCTGTATTCTAATTAAAAAAATAAAAACTCTGCTTCTAATTCCCCAATCAAATTCTTTAGGAGAAAAACAATTTGGAATTTGAAATGAGGGCACTTAGATAGGTGAACCCTATTTTCACTGAAGTATGAACAAATATACAGGGGAGAAGCTATGCAAAAGAAATAAAACACCATAGAAAGTTTTGATTAAAACTGTCAAAAGTATTCTAATTAGTAGGAGTGCTTACGAAGCTTCCTACTAGTAGGAAGCTCCATAGAATTCCAAGTGAAATGCTCTTTTCCTTCATTCTGAATAAATAATCTTTGTCATAACTATAACCAAATCAACCAGGTAACGCTAGTTATATGCTCATTATGTCCATCCACACAAGAAGGTTGTATTTAAATTTCCATAACTGAAATAAATTATCAAGAATGTTCAGTTTATATATATACATCTACTCTAATTGCAGACCAATAGCTGATATTTTCATTATTCATAATTTGCATATAGTCTAAAAATAAATTAAGCGATGAAACTAATAAATATATAGCTGAAAAATTGCAAAATCTTAATTTTATTCGATCCTCTTTGATTATTTCTGATATTTAGTGATACGCCTTAACATTTTAAACCAAATAGTTTTATGATTAGAAATATCCGCTTTGAGAAACAATGGGTATCACTATTTCAGACAGATTTATAATTTGCATTTGTGATATTTGATTATACATTCTTGGTACTTAAACAGTTTGAACCAAAATGTTTTACAATTAAAAGTAACCGATTTATGAAACTTGGGATATCGCTATTTCAGACAGATTCAGATAGTCAAAATACTTAACTTCATGTCCGAAAAACGATCTAATAGAATTATACTTAGATGAACGTGAGGCATTAACTTGTAATTAGGTTTAGAAATCTTTTGATTACTTGAAATGGAACTGGTAGGAAAAGACTTTAACAAGTTTAGTCTGTTGTGAAAAAAGAAGCATAAAATACATATTAATAGATCGACCTAGTATGAAGTACTAAGCATACCACTCAACACTGAGGGTAGAGCTATTTTATAGAATTAACTGATAACTACTTAATTTTAGAATACAAAAGCAATTTCCTATTATTTTTTAATCAAAACAATTGAATTAAGATCTGAAAATAAATATTTTTTACACTAAAGTTTAAAATCCATTTTTATTTAATTGAACTGGCTGCTTAGAAATTTGCATTACAGAAAGAAAAAAAAATCGTAGTGACAAAATACAATTTAAGTAATTACATATTATTCCCTTACTTGTTGAATAGCAATCATAAGAAATTACAATCTTTCATTATTCAGTACGTTCAAAATGAAATCTAAATAAGATTATTCATAGAAAGATACTGAATTCAAAGAAATGTCTGTAGTATCACCAACCTTTGTCTAATTCCGGAAATTAAAATTGAATTTAAATTAAATGTGTTTGAATTAAAATACTTGAAATCAAATGTAAGAATATTTTAGACTTACACAACCCAATACAAGCTTGTTTTTTACTGAAATAATATTCATAGTTTAAATTTTTTAAAGTCAACTTTGGACACTAAAAATTTTCATAACATAAAACTTAAACTTTAATTGTTCTTACTAAATATTTAAACCGCAAGAAAAATTGCGTTGATAACTTTTTAAAATTTTCCCAAGTCATTTTTTCATAAATTTATATTTCCACTGCAAAATGAATTTGCGAGCTATATTGGTTTTAAACAATTATTACCCAGTCAGTTTGAATTTTAAGACAGTGGATTGTTTAATTGAAGTTATAAGTAGGTAAAGATTTTTTTTTAATTAAATATGATTAATAGGGCTAGGTTGAGTATTTAAAAAATCTAGATTGTACAATTATTTAGAATTACCTTTATTGACGCATACAGCTTCAAACATAATTCTGAATACTATTTTTTAAAAATTTACAATTGAAAATATATTCTTACCAACTATTGAATCATGATTTAATAAAAACCTCCTATATTAATTTGTCTTTAACAATTTCAGTAATACAGAATGAATACATCGTTGAAATATTGCAGCGCCGTCTCTTTTTCACAAGTATTTGGAAGCCAGTAGATATCTTTCATTTGCTGCTTTTTAGGATTACGTCACAACATGACATAAGGTAGGATGTACAGTGACATCGCATTTAGAATTGTTATGACCCAATCACGTGACTCCATTCTATGAAACAACTTTTAAAGTTATCTTAGATTCTAGTTGAAATTTAAGGTAAATTCTCAATTTTACACCTATAATCTGTGTTTAAAACATGTCCATGCCTTTTGCAAGAATGAGATGAAAGCGAGAGCTAATTCAAAGGCCATAAGTCTATAAAGAGAAATAATTTCAAGTAGTTGTTATAAGCCCGTGACGTGACTCAATTCTATGAAACATTTTTTTTTAAATTACCTTGGAAGCTAGTTGAAATAAAGCTCTTCAAAAGTAAATTCTCAATTTTCCACATATAATCTATGTTTAAAATATGTCAGCCCATTTGCAAGTGCAAGATAAAAAAAAAATGATGCTTACTGTTTGTTGCATCTGTTGAATACTGTTGAATCATACTGTTGAAAATAATTTTGTTGAAATTTCTATACAGTAGAAAAAATTTACCAACACTATAAAGCTCCATGCCTTGAAAAAACATTTAAATTGCTATAAATTATTCAAGTAATTATAACGACAAGCTATTATAAATCAAATTATTTAGAATAGCTTGCCAATTCTGAATATAAGCAAAATTTAGGAAATGAAAGCATTGCACGCTGCTTCACTATTAGATACAGTACCAATCCGAGGTATGTAAAAAATAATTCAAAATATTCTAATTCAGTATAAATGAAATGATTTGGTTATTATATTTTAAACTTGAAGCTGTTTTAAAGTTTTTTTTTAAATTCAAAGCTATATATTAAAATGGTTTTTTTCACTTTTTTCATTTATTTATTCGTGTAAGAAGTTCGAACCCCGTCGTCTGAAGACTCTCAGTGCATAACATGGATAGTACACGTATAAATCTGTCGTGGTCATAAAGTCCTTCAAGTCGAGATTGTACCATTAGGAGTACTGGTTCAGAGACGATCGTTCTCTGATTCATGTTTAAACTACAATATGTGAAAGAAAGTAAGGATGAAGTCCGCACCTTATAAAAGGGTTATGGTGCATGACTGTCCAAGTTATTGTCTTGCCCCTAGATGGCGCTATTGAAACAAGAGAAGATGTAAATCTCGGCTTAAAATCGTTAACTTTGTCAGCAGGCTTGTCTATGACAAGTACCGCAGGAAACAACAACTTATGCATATAAGCACAGTTTCAGAAACAAAATAAAACAAATTGTGTAATATAGAATTCATGATTATGCTCAAAGTTTAAAAATTATAGCTATCCATCTTCCCATACTAGCTAATGAATTGTTAAATGTCATCGTTATTAAAATATCCATTGTTAATAGATCCTTTTGGTGGGAGCATGGAAATATTCATAAAATGAAAACACGGAGGAATTAAAGCGTAAATGATAATAGAATATTTTATTGAAAATTTTATAACAATAAGATATGACAACCAACTAGCTTTGGGGTTATGAAATCGTGTTACAAACCCCTTGAGATTCAGCCACATTATTTCTTCCATTTATTTGAAAATATACATTGTCTTATTCAAAACATTTCCGGTTCTGTCATCTTCCTTCAGAATCTTACGCTAAAAGGCTTCGAATAAAATTTAATTTATACATTTATCACTTTCTGCTTCGTTTCTTTTCATTGACAGTGAAAGGACTTGACATTTCAACAGACTGAAAGGAAATTAATTTTAGAGTGGTAATTACTTTATTGTGGCTTTAAACATTAATGAAATGATTTGCCATGATATTGCTTCAAAATAAATAAATATAATTATTATATTTACTTACGTAAGGCTGACCTTTCACGTTGCATTAGCTAGAATAGTATTAATTTTAAAGTCAAGTTATTCAAATATTTTTGAATTTGAATGTTTAAAAAATAGTTTTGTGAATTCTGCTGCATAATGAATGTATTTAATTTATGAAATTACACAGATAAATGAATAAACATTTATTTATTTTAAAGTAATTTCAATCTAGGTAGTTTATTTACTGACAAGAGTACCTGGATTAATATCTTCATTCTTTGGAACAGTATTCAAATTGTTCTGCATAATAAGAATATTTAATTTATGAATTATATAGAAGGATCAATAAACATTTTTATTTTATTTTAAAGTAGTTTCTCATTAGGCCTGATACTTGACAAGAGTGCCTAGATTGATATCTTCCTTTCATGGAATAATATTCTAATTGCTCTACATAATAAAGATATTTAATCTATTGAATTACATTGAGAGATGAGTAAGTATTCGCTTATTTTAGAGTGACTTCTTAAAAATGGTATATTTATTGACATTCTTAGATACTTAACTCTGATATTTCAATCCAATAAAAAAAGCCTTATGCAAAAGATTATTCCTAATATATATATATATATATATATATGTGTGTGTGTGTGTGTGTGTGTGTGTGTGTGTGTGTGTGTGTGTGTGTGTGTGTGTGTATATACACACACA
>JAPMOQ010047785.1:193817-238941 GCA_026543055.1 Argiope trifasciata | reverse complement strand
CACACCAGACAGAAAACAAATTTTTACTTCTCTATATTTGACGCTTATTGACTTAGCCTCTTGAAATCATATATCTTTCAAATAACTTTATCAGTTGCAAATAATATCAAACAATGTAGCAAATAATATCAAACAATGTTGCTAATAATATCAAACAATGTTACAAATAATATCAAACAATGTTGCAAATAATATCAAACAATGTTGCAAATAATATCAAACACATTCTTTGTAAAAACTCATGAAAAATAATAGAAAAATTTTTATGCCTCTTGTGTAACTAACATACCAGACGGAAAACAAATTTCTTCTTTACTTTATTTGGCACTTATTAATTTATCGCCTCAGTATCATTTGTCCTGATTCTTTGAAGGACCCGCCCTATCAGAACGACGATGACGGAAGAGTCCACTGAGATTGTTACGTGATATACCTCACCAAAACTGCATTATGTGCAGGAGTAAGTCCCTCCCTTACAACAATCTATTCCAGCTCGTCTCTTCTGGGAATTGATTTGATTTAGCAGAAGTGGTTAGAGGAAATCAGAAATCAGAATTTAACAGCAGTACAGAAATCACAAGCGTTATCTTCAGGAAAGGAAATCACTAGTTCTGGGTATCAGCCGGAGGGTGACGTAAAATCAATAAGAGGGAACGCATTATTCACGTCAAATCCATCCAAAAATTTCCCAATCAAGTCCTCATTCTGTAAATTAAAAAAAAAACAAAAAGGGGGAACTTCTATCATATTTTGAAACTGGATGATGGTAGTTCCAGTTAAAAAAAAGGAATTAATGGAAAAAAGTAAAATCCTAAGTACTTAAAAAATCAATAAAATCAACTACATCCCATTGAAGTTTTTTGTGAGAGTTTTCACGATTTTAAGCGCTTTGCTCAGAATAAACAGAGGATTAGACTTCTCGAATTTCTTAGAAAATTATTCAAAGTGGATTACAGATTTTTGCATCAATTCCACTTACGTATCTCTACCAGCTTGGAAAAATAAAAATCTTTTCTTTAAGAGGTCGAAAAAAAATTGCTTCGTTGTTATAATATCAGCTCCACTTTTTGCCACATGTCTTGTCAGTTTGAAGACTTGGCTCAAAATGAATTGACGATCGCATATCTCAAATTTCAAAAAAAAGAAATTGCAGAGATTTACTCAATTTTGCATTAATTCTATGAAAGGAACTAAAATAGACTGAGCAAAATCCACGATCCATGATCTAAAAGGATAAAAATTTAACTCAAAATTATTTTCCTTTAACCTTTTCGCAGTCTGTAATGCGTCCAGCGCGTTCAAGCGAAACTTCTCGAAGGTGATCGTAGCTCTCATCAAACGTTCTTCTAAATTTTAAAACTTTGAAACGTTTGAACAACTTTGTAAAAGCTTACTTGTTTCAATTTTACTTTCGTTTGTTCAAATACGACAAGAAAAACGAGAAAAAAAAACAAATATTTTCGTTAACAGGGGAGGACGGCGAAAGGGTTAGTTCTTATTTATAAATGAAAAATTCAGAATTTCAATGGCGATTTTTTCTGAAATAATAATAATAATTGCTTAATTCTTCCGTAAAAGCTGCATATGGAGAGATTTCACATAAAGGTGATGATTTATTTTAGTCATTTTCAGATAATTCGACTCATAGTTGAACTCGTTTTCTCACTCATTCATTGAATCAGTGAGTGAATGAATACATTAATTGAATCAGTGAGTGAATGAATACATTCCTTGAATCAGTGAGTGAATGAATACATTCATTGAATCAGTGATATGTAAAGAAGAAGCGTAAAAAATATTAATTATATTTTTTAACTTTATTATTCAAGACTTTAGGGCTGGCAGTATTTTTTTCCGTCTTCAAAAGAAACAAATAAGTGCAATTAGTAAGTATTCAAAGGTTTATCGCAATTGGATGAGAGTTAAGGCAGCGCATAAGAGACACAGACAAGCATTCATTTTTATTTCTATAAACGTAATTTTACTATGCTTATAACCATCCCGTAAGTGCAAGAAATAAGCATTCAAAGTTTCATCGCAATCGGATGAGCGGTACTTCAGTGCATAAGAGACATACAGACAAGCATTCATTTTTATTTCTATAAACGTAATTTTACTATGCGTATAACCACCCCGTAAGTGCAAGAAATAAGCATTCTAAGTTTCATCGCAATCGGATCTGCTGTAAGGCAGCGCATAAGAGACATACAGACAAACATTCATTTTTATTTATATAGATATTCATTTTGTTTTATCTCCCATTTTTTCATATTTCAATAAGGAAATTTAAGTGAAAGCAACTTTTAAAGGCATATTTCATTATCTCATTAGACAACAATTTTTATTTTTATAACTTTTATTGCTTTTCTAGATTTCCGTCTTTGGACCACTTATTCCCCAAACTCACTGCCAAATGTTCCCATCCATGCAGAAGCTCAGTTTAATTTTATTAATGACTAACTGACAATTTTGTTAATATGGAAATTATGTAATAAACAATTAGACAATTCACAAACGTAAAATTTCTCAAACTTCAGAGATATAGTATAAATCATATACACGATTTTTAGTTTGTGAACATGAAATTGAAGTTAAATAAAAATTATTTCTTACTTCTTAACAAACTAATTTAAAATATTTTAAGTTATTTTTATTTTAAATGTTTTCTGATTTTTGGTCTTAAGTGTATTTTGCAGTTTATCATTATAAATATTAAGGAATTTTAAAATTATTTTCTTTTCAAGTCCTATACCAGATGGGACCTTTCATGTGAAATCGAAATTCACATGAAAGCCCCTGTGAATTTAGAAACAAGCATATCATTTTGTCGATAGAAGTGTAAAATTTTGTATATGCGTAGCCCCTGTGAATTTAGAAACAAGCATATCATTTTGTCGATAGAAGTGTAAAATTTTGTATATGCGTAGCCTCTGTGAATTTAGAAACAAGCATATCATTTTGTCGAAAGAAGTGTGAAATTTTGTATATGCGTAAATGAATGTAAGAGAAACATTTTATTAACTGTCCCTTTTACAGCTTGGAGGCTGAATAATTTTCTTTACTTTTCATTATCACCTTGATTTTTTTTTACGAAATTGTCTACCTTATTTAATGCAATTTTGAAATCAGATATACATTTCTAGATTCATTTGGGGGAATAAGACTTATTCAACTTTTTGGAAGACCCTGTATATTTTTTTAAAGTTTGTAAACAATAAAACAAGAGTTAAATGCGAAAATGAAGTTATGAAAGAAGAAATCTGCAATGGGGAAAAAAGTATGAGGAACTACAAATATAGCTTACAAATTACGAATGTAGCTTTTATCCACTTATGGTGGTATAAATTGTATTGATGCTAAAATATACTTTTTTCACAAATGCTTTGTTACAATCTGTTCTGAGATTACAAGTTCTTTGTTACAATTTTTGTTTACAAGTTCTGAGAATTTGAAAATTATGTAATAAGCCATTAGAGAATTCACAAACGTAAAATATGTCAAACCTCGATGATTGAGTGAAAGTCATGTGCGTGATTTTTTCTTTGTGAACATAAAACAATTCAAGTGAAATAAAAATGTATAAAAATTATTTAAATGCAACTTTATAAGTAAAATGCAAATTTGCAATCGGATATACGTTTCTAGATTTATTTAGGAATATAAGATTTGTTCCAACTTTTTGGGACACCCTATATATAGGATATGCGGTAATCCTACTTTTACCATAAAAATATAGTTAATATTTTAACGTAATGAATGATTTTTCCTTTAAGTCTATAGATATGATTAGGGTGGTTTCGGCTTCAGTTGCTTATTGTTTGATAAAGAAAAAGGCAGTTCCGTTGTTAAAAGATGAAGCAAAATAAAATTAATTTTAAAGATATTTTCTTGTGCAGCGTAATTATCCTGTTATTACATGATATCTTTCTTGAAGCAAGTAACATAATCAATAGGATTGGGAATTTTTTTTCTGAGCAATACTAACCTATATTGACAACAACAGAGCAATTAAGCTAAATCGATATATACATTAAAGTATTTTGAGCACGATATGGTTTAATAAATGAACCTACTCCATCAATACAATTGCGGGCCAACCTTTTATTCGTTGAAATATATATATAAATGATACATTTGCGTATAAGAGGTTCTCCAAAATAAAGTAATCATCCCAAATAGCTTTATTGACGAATTTCAGAAAAACAGAATGATATCATGACCTTTTTCATTATTAATACGAAACTCTTGTCATTAAAATGAAATGAAGGACATCGGTTTCGGCTATTTTTTTTTTGCTGCGACCATCAAGTCATTTGAGAAGGCAAACAATAAAAAATTGTCATTAATATTGTTTATTCAGTCTTTTGAGAATTGGTCGAAACTTAATACACGTTTAAAGAACATCTTAAGAGAAAGCAAGTAATTTCTTTTCTTCAGATGTAGTGTGGAACATCAGATTTAAGAAAAAAATTTATAATTTGGAAGAAATCAACAAGCAGTACGCAGAAGCCTTTATATTTTCTAAGAGTCAGAATCTTTAAACTGGATGTGAATAAGAATCTTCATATTTTAGATGAATCTAAACTTTCATGATTTATATAAATCAGAATCTTTTCACTTAGAATCTTCCTATTAGATATGAAAAAGATTCATCCTATTTTATGGGAAATAAAAGTTATATGATGTTGTCGTGTCCTCGTTGCAACGGAAAGAGGGGTGCAAGAACATCTGAGGGTAAAGATTCCTGATCACCCGAGAGAAGAAGCTCATATGAAGATGACACTCCCATGCTCACTTCCACAGCTTCTTTTTACATGAAGCTCTTTCACACACCTCACAAATAGAGCACAGTGTAAGGCACAACCGCGCCTAACCCAGTACTCGAACCAGGGACGTCCAGATAACCGCGAAGACTCGCTACCCCTCAACCGGAAACCGGCATAATACTTTCATGTTTTATACAACTCATAATCCTACATTTTAAATTAGTCAGAATCTTCATACTGGATATGAATAAGAATCATCATATTTTATACGAATCAATATTTTCACGTTTTATATAAATCAGAATCCTTCCATTTCAAACTAGTCAGTATCTTCATATTGGATATGAAAAAGTATCATCATATTTTATACGAATCAAAATTTTCATGTTTTATATAAATCAGATTCATGGCACTTTAAAAAAGTCAGAATCTTCAAACTGGATATGAATAAGAATCATCATATTTTATAAGAATCAAAATTTTCATGTTTCATACAAATCAGAATCCTTGCATTTTAAACTAGTCAGAATCTTCATACTGAATATGAAAAAGAATCATCATATTTTAAACTAATCAAAATTTTACCGTTTTACATTAATCAGAATCCTTGCATTTTAAAAAAGGTGGAATCTTCATACTGGATTTGAATAAGAATCATCATATTTTATTCGAATCAAAATTTTCACGTTTTATACAAATCAGAATCTTGCATTTTAAACTAGTCAGAATATTCATGCTGGATACGAATAAGAATCATCATATTTTATACGAATCAAAGTTTTCATGTTTTATATAAAACAGAATTCTTACATTTTAAACGAGTCAGAATCTTCATACTGGATATAAATAAGAGTTAGAATTTTTACGAATCAAAATTTTCATCTAATATATCAAAATGAATTTGTGTTTGCTCGTCCCTTATGCGCTGCCGTATTTTTCAATCGATTGCGATGAAATTTGGTCAGCTTATTGATTACATCTACGGAATGTTTATAAGCATAGTACAATTATCTAAAAAAAATTTAAAAGTTTCAAATCCTAACCTTACCTAGATTTAATCTAACCAGATCCTATTTACCTAGGGGCAATTAGGCATCGAGCATAGAGATCGAATTTACAATTTTTTGTGGTCACATCAGTCAGATAACTTCTAACAATAAAGCAGGATGAAGGTATACTCTTTATAAATATAAAAATGTTACTTAATGCACTAATTTTCAAGTAACTCTTCTTGCAAAGCAAAACTTAGTCAGTTTTAAAGCTATGATAATGATAAAGGACTTCTCAAAGCCATATAAATAATCATTCCCGTTCAAAGACATATCAACAATTTAAATAATTTTTCAGTTTTTTAATTGTTTTTATTTTAAATACAATATTGTATAGAAATTCGATAATTATCAAATATCATAGGAAGAAATTGATTTGTTAGAAAAACTTTTTTGTAATCAAAAGTGAGAAATTTGATTTCACATTCTCAAATACTTTACTCAACAAGTAAAAAAAAAAAAAAAAAAAAAATTGAATCAAGGAAAAAGTAGTAATCATATAATTTATTACTTGTTAGATACAGTTTAAAAACATTCGTGATTTTGAAAACATAAATACAGTGAAATCTCTGTTTCGCGTTTTTCGCATTTAACACTTTTCAGCATATAACCTCTTTTTTCATTGTTCTCAAATAATTTCTTATACTTGTAATGTTAAAAGGTTTGTTATTACTTTAAATTTCTCAGGTATTTAATGTTCCCTCAGAGGAAAGAATCCTGTACAATTTTCCCAAACTCCTCACCAATTGTGACGTGGAAAATAAAAGGGGAAAAAATCTTTCTTGCCGAAAGGTGCAATACAGTACTCGGAATCCTTTCATTCTCTCTATTTGAGCTAAAAATAGGAAGACCTCTTTATCTCTTCCCATCCCCTTGGTCATGTGGGGACAAAGGATGAATTCTTAGGCTCACCCATTCTATAGGGTTTAATTTCTGTAGTTGCGATATTGAAACCTCACATTCTTTCGAGATATTTCGTAAGTTCTGGATGTTGAAATTGTGGCATCAAAGGGAAATATCAAGAAAAAAATATTTTCTTTGTTAGAAATCGAGATTATGCTGTATTCAATAAAACATCATGAAATAATACACTAGATATAACGCTAGGTTGGAGTATTTGAGGGAAATATAAGTTGCAGGTTTCATACTATAACCTTAATTTATAGAACATCGTTACAAGAATCTCGAAATTACAAAACTCTCATCCAAGACTGCCATCCGAGAAATTTTTATATTACCAACTTCATAGAATATTTGAAAATATAAAAGTGTTGTGATGGTCTCACTACTTATTAATAATGGGAGTAGACACCCCAAAACTTTCTCGCATATTCTGTAATATAGGTGTTATCACAGAAAACGACTTGCATAAAATTGGAGTACAATAATTATAAAATACTTTGTTGCAAATTTAGCATTTTCGCTGATTAAGAAATGGCATGCGATCAATAACACTGGAAAATCAAATCCATATTTTAAAAGCATTTTCCCACATCGATTGAAACAAAAAAAAATTCTTAAAACGCTAGTCACAAAATCCCAAACCAAATTTAATATTTTTTAATCATTGCGTTTTTGAGTTATCGCGTTTATATATTTCTAAAACCACAGACCGACAACCCATCATCGGATTTTGCCCAATATTTGATAAATGTCTACATTATAGATATGTAAATATATGTTGATGGTGAGCTGTTCCTACACAATAATGACTCGTTTTTAAGAACAAATATTTTAATAAAAACAGGGGACGTTCACAACAAGTAGGGACAATGACAAACAATTAAAGGGGGTAGACATTGAAGACAAAGCATCGTTGGGCGTAAGCCCTTCTGGATTTTTTTAGCACATCGTTCGTAACTGCTCTCTCTCTCTTCTTCTACTGGCGCCCAAATTTCGCAGTTGCAGTTAGGAGCTACAGGAAGAAGTTGAAGTGTTTGAGCGTGAGGCTAGCTGGTGGTTGCTCTGGTTGAGCATAACATATACATGTTGAATTTTATCCATCTAACTCGTTTTGTAGTTATCATGTTAACATTATTCGACCAGCCTAACGCGTAGATTTCTTTTTAAGATATTTGGTAAAAACTTGATAGAAATCTGCAAATTTGGTGTAAACTCCATATACTAGTTTTCATCTTTCTAGCAGAAAGCGTTGAGATTAATAGCGATCAAAAATAGAATTTGTGTTTTAGATGAGTTTCTCCTGTGCTTTAGAAGCAAAAACTCAACACAGAGCTACACTTGTAACTATAGAATCGCATACCAAAAATCATATATTTGTCATTGCATTTTTGAGTTATCGTATTTACGTGTTTCTGGCAGTATAGACCAACATACGGTTAATCCGTAATTCCATTTGGTTCAAAATTTAATAGATGTCTACGCTATAGTTGCTAAATCTATGTACCAAATTTCGCTTATCTAACTCTCTACATTTTTTAGTTATCGGGTTGACTTGTATTCGGACAGATATACTTCTTCTGAATAGATGTTGCTTAAAATTTGATAGAAATCTACATATTTGATCTAAAGACTGTATATCGAATTTCATTCTTCTAACTAAAAAGGTTTTTGAGTTATCTTTGCCCCATAAAGGCGGATGGACCCAGAAACTCTTTTTCAAATGCGTTTTTCGATCTCAAGAAGGTTTGAAAGGCAGATATTTGTTAAAATCACGAATTGGAATCTCGAATTTTTTATCGATTTCTATACTTCGCATTACGAGAAAGTAAAAATACCCTCTTCTGTAATTCTATAGCGATTGCGCCTCCTACATAATGATTAAAATACATTCTGAAATCAATTTGATATTATTATTGTAGATTTTGTTTAAATGAAGTATGTTAAAAATCTTAAAAGCAATAAAAATAGTAATGATTTAAAAGCAATAAAAATAGTAATGATTTAAAAGCAATAAAAAAAAGAAAAAGAAAAGTAGTTTTTGTCGATTTATATTAATTTTTGCCATTTTTTTTAATGTTGAAGCAATCAGTATCGATTTAAACATCATAATTTAATTACTGCAATTGCATGTAGAAGACGAAGGGACAATCGATGCTGATTTTGACTTAGACTTATGTTCCAAAATAATCTAAAGCAATATTTGCTCTCAAAACTTTTGTTCCACCAGTTATGTTAATTTCGAAGTTACTGTTGAAATTAGTAGCAAAATTAGCAATCACACTCTCTCAAATTTCATATTTAATCCTTAAGAATCAATAATTTTGGTGCCAGAAACTTTCGACTACCTCAGCCACATTTTCGCCTTGAGCTTGTTAGAAAGCCTAATTAGTTCGAGAAGATCGGAACATAGAGTATAATGCTGTGAATTTATTTAAATCCCATTTAAATGGGGAAGGAATGCCCACAAACCGTCAAAATATTCAGACACTTTGAATTAGAAAAGTTTTCAATATGCATTGGGAATTATAACTATCGATAAAAACCATTTCCTCGATGCACTTAATACAGAATATGTAGATTGTAACTATGGTAATTTCGTATCCTTAACAGCAAATAGTATTAATAAGTGTTGTACAATTATCAACAACAATATAAGACGAAAGAGATACCACTGTATCTCGAGTATTTATCATTGCATTTTATGAAAACTGCCATCAATTGGAATCACCTAAAAGGATAAGTTTAATCAAATTGGCCAACTAATTAACCAAATTTATTATCATGATTAACTAATTATTTTATCAAAATGATAAACTGATGAACCAAATTTATAAATGTGATTAATTAATTACTGAGTATAAATATTAGCATTATGTTTATTGAATATTTTTGGCAAAATCATTATTTCATCCTAAAATTGGTCCAAAATAAATTTATATGGAATGCTGTTAAAACCATTGTAAATTATAGAATATTGAAAAAAAACACGCTTATTTATTGTTGTGTTTTTACAACAATGGTATCAATGGAAGTGGCTCAAAGAAACTGGTGGCAAACAGGTACCTCTCTAACTCGAATATTTATCATTGCAATTTCGCAAAACTGGCATCTATAGGAATGATACAAAAGCGCAAGTTTAATCAAACTGACAAACTAATTAACCAAACTTATAAACATAGTTAACTAAACATATAAATATAGTTAACATAATTACAGTTTTATCATAATGGCAAACTGGTTAATTAGACTTACAAACATAACTATTTAATCATTATATAAAAATATTAGCATTATGTTTATCAATTTTTTCGATAAAATCAATATTTCATCATAATATTTGTCCACAGTAAATTTAAATAGAGCTCTGATGAAACTAAAAGTTATGAGCTTTGAAAATTATAAGGTTTAGAAAAATAATGTACAGCTAATGCTATAACTGGAATATTTATTATTGCGTCCTTACAACATTTATTTCAACGGAAATGTCTCAAAGAAACATTTTCATTCAAAAATACACATTAATTAATCAAATTTACTGACGTAATTAATTACTATACCAGAATTTTACCATTACGCTTATTGTTTTTATTTTTCGCTGAGTCGATTTCGAGTCATGAAATTAACCTATAAATAAATATTTATAGGCACCTGTTGATATTTCAAGAGTTACAGAGTGTTGAAAAATGGTAATATGAATGCTCAATGGTCAACTAAGTTTTTGGTGATCAAAGGTATTATGCTTTTTAAAAACATCGTTATACTAACTAAAATCTCATAATCTTCTGGCATGAAATAATGAAATGAATTCACAAACAAAAAATGCAATAGTTTTAAAATAATTTTAAACATCATTGTGAAGAAAAGTGAGTGTTGACACAGGACATTTTTATATGAGAGCAAGCCTGAAATGCCAAACGTCAGAATCCAAAAAAAAAAAAATGCTCATATGTATTACAGCTTTTGAAATATTTACATAACACTGAAAAATTAACAACAATTAACTCACACTTTCTGAGGATTTATGTAATCTAAATTTATTATTAATCAACCTAGTCTTCGAAAAACTTGAAATTCAACCATGAATGCAGAAAAAATCATGGTTTGACAAATATTGACTTTATTTTCAGCTCAGAGAATTTGAATATAAAATGGATCTTGCTTTCATAACAAAGACTAATTTTTTCTCAGATCATATAATAGTTGTAATATTTCATTAACTGAGATTTCACGTCAAAAAATATGTTACTGAAAAGAGATTTTTAAGAAATCCTTTACATTCTTTCTTCCGTTCTTTTTCAGCCAATGTTTAGTTATGGATGGCTAGTCGCAGATACGCTGCATTATTTTTAATTTTTTTAAATTAAATATTAATTAAGTTATTTAAATATTTCAGATTTCGTTTCATAGTTGATAAGTAGGTGCTGAATACTGTTTTTTAAATGGAAAGGAAATATATTTTGAAAACTTTTTTTCTACATACTGAAAATGATTTTTTGAATATGGAATAAAAAAAGAACAATAATTTATGTATATTTAAAATACTCGTTTTGTTTGGATTTGTTATCTCATGTGTTCTTTAAAACGGATATAATATCTTCTAATATGTATGAATTATGATGGTTTTATATAAAAAATTCTATTTGAACCAAATTAATTATTCGTCAATTATTTACTACTTGGGTGAAGTATAGCTCCATCGAATTTTGAACCATATCCGTCAAATGTCTGTCTGTTTATATTTTCGCAGGCATGTAAACGCAATAAATCAAAAACATGGCATTTAATAAAAGAAACTTTGTCTATAGTTTTGGTGAAAATCTATACACAACAAATGAAACTTTGTGTATAATTTTGGTGAAACTCTATACACAATAAATAAAACATATTAAGTTATAGTTGTGTATAGTTGTAAGCTTTAGTTTTGGTATAGTTTTATAGTTTTGGTGAAGTTCTATATAGTATGTATAGTTTTGGTGAAAATCTATACACAATAAATGACACTTTGTGTATTTTCGCTTGCATGTAAACGCAATGAATCAAAAACACGGCACTTAATAAATGAAACTTTGTGTATAGTTTTGGTATCTAAAGTGTGGATTTGTATCAATTTTCAAAATGAACCAGTTAAAAGATCGGCCGTGCATTAGTTATTGTTACACCTAAAAAACTATTGCCAATTTGGAAATGAAATTTGACGTACGTATCAAAACGAGCATGCTGAATCAAATTATCGAAAAAAAAAATTTATTTCTTGAAAACATTTCTTGGAGATAGTAGTTAATTTATTCAATTAATTTGTCTGGCAATCTGTAAAAATTTGGCCCTTCGAATCGTTTCTATACACATCAGTTTTCTAAGAAATGCTATTACTGCTCAAATTACAAATTTACCACTATTTTTGTATGCACCAATACTTTTGTATTTTGTATTGGAGTAATTAGAGGACATGAATCAAAATATTACAATTGTCAAAAAGTTCGATTCAAAATTCTGAGAAGTCTCCAACAGTAAAGATCTCTAAGATCTCAAAATGCATTTTGGAATTACATCTGTTTGTTTGTCTGTCTATGAAGACCAGAACTGAAAAAATGCTTTGGGCTAGATCAGGAGTCGGCAACCTGAGATTCTTTTGAGGTAAAGTTGTGGCTCTCCAGTTCCTTACGAAAAATTAATAATTAATCGTCAAAACTCTTAAAAAAATAATATATTTTAAATATCTAATCTCTCATCAGCTTCTATTAACATAATCTTTAATTACAAATCACTTCGCTTAACAGGATAGCAATGAGATAAATTTAAACTATTGTCTTGTTCTTAGAGATGAGACACTGTAACCACGTTTATCTTTCAACCAATTGCATTCAACCAATCCAGTTCTGACAGCGGTTCAAAATTACAAAGTTGTCCCAAAATAATTATAGTGTTACTTCAAAGTGGGACGTTAATATTCATAACTAAGCTAAACTATCTCTTTTTGAAAGAATATATAAAAGAAATATGTCTGCCTGTTCGAGTACAAGTAAGCATGATAACTACAAAGTATAAAGAGATAAATAGATAAAAAATGATGTACAGAAATCTAAAGTGTAAAAGAGTATCAAATCTTCAATTGAATTTCTTGTCGTTTTGTTCATTCATATGTATTAAACGTGATAATTAAAAATTTAATTAACTTAGATGAACGAAATTTGGTATATGATTTTGCTGCTAAAATTGTCGTCTGAAATGAATTTTGGCTTCATTCTTTCGAAACGAAGGCATCCAAAAATAGCGGCTCAAAATAACAAAGTTGTCCCAAAATAATTCTAGTGTTACTTTAAAGCGGGACTTTAATATAAATAACTAACCTAAAATATCACTTTTTGAAAGAACTCAGTCTAAAAGAAATATGTCTGCCTGTTCTAGTTCAAGTAAGAATGATGACTACAAAGAGTACAGAAATCTTAAGTGTAGAAGAGTATCAAATCGTCAATTGAATTTCTTAATGTGTTTACTACTTGTCATTTTGTTCATCCATATGCATTTAACGTGATAAATAAAAAATGGAATTACTTAAGTGAACGAAATTTGGTATGTGATTTTGCTCAGAAAATTGTCATTTGAAACGAATTTTGGCTTCATTCATTAGAAAAAAAGACATCCAAAAGGCATATTTGGTCTTTTTTTGTTCATTTCAATAAATACGGAAAGGAGAAGGGAGGATGTGTCAATGTCGGAAGGGAAGAGGGGAGGCATTTCACTTGTGTCGTCATCCTTCCGCCTGGCCTCGGTTTCCAATTCCTAATCAAACTCTGGGCAAACATAGCGTTCACGGTTTTGCCGCAGGTCCTCAATTTTCATGCTGGGAGAGGGAGGAATAATACCGTTATTAAGAAGTTTGCTAGAAAGTTTGGGAATGTACAGCTGTCAACAAACTCGCCCTGGTTTTGTTGACAACTGCACCAACTTCTCCACTGACGAATGAAGAAATAAAACGGATTTAGAAAAGTAATATTAAGTTCGCGGCTGATAAGACACTGGATTATTTTCCCCTGTCAATTCTTTCGTGATATGTAACGCTTCAGCATGCTTGAGCGAACTTTCCTTCATCAGCGGCTACACACCTTTCTTGCAAAATCTTCTGCCTTTCCAAGATCCGGAAGATAAATACTAGAATGGCTAGAATAAACTATATAAAATCACACCTTTTACTTCCGGATTATAGGTTATTTGGAAGTTTATAGATTTCAGACTAGTTTGACAGCACCTTCACTTTTTCGTACTTCGCTAAGCTGTCTTGGTCAGATATATTTACAATTATATTCACAGTAGGTATTTGGTAGGTATTCAGGTGGATATTTGGTAAGTATACAAGTAGGTATTTGGTAAATATACAAGGTATTTGGTAAGTATACAAGTAGGTATTTGGTAAATATACAAGGTATTTGGTAAGTATACAAGTAGGTATTTGGTAAATATACAAGGTATTTGGTAAGTATACAAGTAGGTATTTGGTAAATATACAAGTAGGTATTTGGTAAGTATACAAGTAGGCATTTGGTGGAATTGTAGTATTATGAAATCTTCAGAGATTATTGTAATTTACAATTTACTTGCGCGCGCGCGCGCGTGTGTGTGTGTGTGTGTGTGTGTGTGTGTGTGTGTGTGTGTGTGTACTTTCATAGTAATTTAAGTTGTATTTTATAAAGTTCAAAAATAAAAATATTGTATATTAAAATTACATGATTACGAATTTAAGAAGGAATCGAATGATGAACCTATTCAAATTAAATAATCGGTGACTTATACCGGAGCATTTTCAAAATTGATCTCAATGAATGAAAAATTGCGTTTGTAATTTAATCGCGCAGTTTAAAAAAGGGTTACAATTTTTCGCATAAAATTAATCCATAACAGACTTTTGGTTTTTGTAGCGAATGACAGTCAATGTGTAATGATTGCAATTCTTAATATAATTCCTATGTAAAGGAAACTATCGAAAACTTGAAATAAAGCATTTAAAAAAATGATCTGAATGAATGAAAAATCCCATATGTAATTCAGTCGTGCAATTTAAATTGATTGCAATTTTTCTTATTACATTATTTCATAACAGTCTTTTAGCATATTTTATGATTGATAATCAATGCGGAATAAATTCAATTCATAAGAATTTCAGAAAACTTCCCGTCAAAGGACACTGTCTTAAAGAGAAGTATTTCCAAAAATGATCTACCTCAATGAATGAAGAATTCCATATGTAATTCAGTCGCTCTTTTTAAAATAATTCCGATTCACCATATAAAATTATTTCACGATTGATTTCTAGACTGTATAACAACTGTTAATCAATGTGGAATAAATTCAATTCATATCGTTTCCTGTGCAAAGAAAACTATTTGAAAATTAAAGTGAAGAATTTTCAAAAATTATCTCAATGAATGAAAAATTCCAAATGTAATTCAGTCGCTCAATTCAAAATAATCGCAATATTTCAATAAAATTATTTTCTTACTGTCTTCTATCCTTTTTAACGACAGATAATCGATGTAGAATAAATTAAATTCATGAGATTTTTAGATAATTTCTGATTAAATGAAATGAGTTTTGTTGTAATTCAGCATATTATTCTGAGTTTAATTAATTTAAATAATAATAAATTTTATTACTTAAATATGGATTTTGGAACTGTGGAAAAGATATTTATCCCGATATTTTTAGGCACAGATATAAAAAAATAAATTAAGTAATTAAAAGTCGGAAATGATATCTTTGTGAAATAATTTAATAGCGTAAAGGATAATTTTTTTAATTAAATAAGTGGAGCAAACACCTTCAGAATATAAAGGAAAATGTGTCTGTACTCTATTTAAAGTTTGATTCAATTTGTTAAGATATAAAATTCACTATTCTAACACAGTTGATTTGATTCTTATAATATAATTAACTTTTTCCATTTTTTTAGTTTCAAAAATTGGTATTAAATTCTAACCAACGTAGTAAGCGCTGCTCAAACAAACCATTTATTTCCTAAAAGATGGTTAAAATTAAATTTTAAAAAAACTGCTTCTTTCAGCAAAGTTTTTTTTAACCAACACCTTCCTTTCCTTTTTCTTCCAAACAACTAAAGCGCAAAAGTGAACTTCATTGATTACCAAATAAACGACTTGTAGCAGCTGAAATTACAAATTGTTGAAACTAATTCAGACTAAGCCCATTTTAAGTGTTGAGTAAAAACTGCAAGCAGCTGTTAAATTATTTAGAAGCTAATTTATTTCAAATAAACATGTTTTTATTCTAATTCTCATTTATCAAGATTGATTTTTTTTTCTCTTTCACAAACATTTGCTAATCGCAGTTTGATATTTATATGAACTTTGCCATCTTTGCATGAAAAAGAAACACTTTCAATAAACTTTATTCCACATCACTATTATGCAGTCTAAATCACCGTCGCTTGCGTGAAAAATAATATTAAATCATTCATAATCATTCATTATACTTATTCAAATGGAAGCTACTCCATGCATGGCATTTTAATACGCCCATAATTTCTCCCACATTTCCATCAATTCGAAAAACGGGAGTTGACTGAAAAGCTGTGATTGTATCACGCAGGTCAAGTTAAGAACCCGAAAACACGTTCTACTTTATGAACGAATCATGCAATATCTAAAAATGTTATTCATTTTATGACTTCTAGAATATATTTCCGAACGAAGAAATTCTTGATTTGGAATTGCGTGTTGTTGCAAGCAGGTTTTATCGAATCAATTATTATTAATGGAAAGAATTTGCATCTGCTGAAAATAAAATTTGTTTTTATGATTTGGATAAAAGTTGGAATTGTTTCGATTGATCCAAATATAAAATTAATGCTTTGCATTAACATTATAAATGAATTTTATTCTTCAAACAGAGTATATTGATTTGAAAAAATAGAAATCTGGGCACTGTTTATTTATTATTTACTTATCTACTTCTATTTCTCTATACATGCTCAATAGAAGTCTTTACAGCGGTGAAATTTTATCAATATACCAAATAATTCTTTTTATAAATGTCGTACATACTATTAATGAAGAATAAAAAGAATGTATTGCAAATATAAACAACAATACGGAAAAATATATATTGAAAAAGTAATTAAAAAATGAGTTATAAATTTAATGTTACAAGTTTTTAAACATACACTTTTCTAAGAACGCAAAAAAGTAGATTCAATGAAATTTTAATTACCATGTAATTTTTAAATTCAGTTTATTCTTATATACATTATAGAATTAATAAATTAATTTTTTTTTCTTGAAATTCATTACCATATAGTCCCACAAAAAAGGAATCAAAATCTAATTAAATTAATCAGTTTATTCCTAATTAAGAGTTGAAATTTTAAAAATAGCATGTTATGTGTAAACAAGCATACAAAATTTAAAAACTTTGACATATAAATAAGTGAACAAAAAATTGATTACAAAATTGTGTTCCTATCAACATATAATTAGTCACAGTAAATACATTCATAGAAAAAAACAAAAAAAGGCAATAATTTAACTTTCAATTTTTTCGGAGAATTTATACCCTAAATATCAATGATAAAAAGAATATATTTCAGAAAAAGTTACGTGGAAAATATAATTTTTTAACCTTTGTATCATAAACAATTATTTTGTCTGGGAATTTTGAAGGAAATATACTTGTAAATACTGGATAAATGCTGGAAGTTAAAGATGAAAAAAAAATGATTTTTTTTTAAAAATAACATTTTTATCAAATGTGTCAAAATGAAAAAAATATCGAAAACCCAGAGGTTATAACATAATAAAATCGTGAAGCCCAGATGGAAAAGTTTTAGTTAAATTGTAATTATAAGCCTGTTTATAGTGTCCACCTATACTAAAAAATTACTTCATGCTTTTTTACTAATTTAATAGAAATCTGTAATAAAAATTCTATTGATATTATTTTATACTTTATAATAATTAATTATATTCTATAACTCATGATAGTAGATAACTCAGCATCTAAAAATTAATATTTCTGAAATAAGCGTGAAATTTAATTAAATTAATTGATTAACCTCTTAATAGAAAATATTTAAATCATGCACTGTCATCAATAATTCACAAAAACATAGAATTTCTTATTTTAGTCAATCAATCAGAAAGGCGACGAAAATCGTTCACAAAATTTTCTTTTTTTTTTCTTTTTCTTCTTCTTCTTTTTTTCCTTTTTTCTTTCCTTTTCTCTTTTTTTTTCTTCTTTTTTTAATAAACATGAAACATTTGAAGTTGAGAAAATTCGTTTAACAGCGGAAATGGCTGGTTCAGCTCGTTGGAAAGGAAATAGCAACACTTGCTTTTTTTATTTTTACTTTTTGGAAGTCAAGTGATTTATTTTCCTTTAAAAAGTGATAAATTATTTATACATCGTTTTCGTTCAAGATAAGCAAAATAAAACCTGGATTTATGCTTTTAATAAATATAATTGATAATTGTTCATAAACATATTAATTTTAAGATGTCGATGTATGAATTTACTTTTTTCCTTCTTACATGTTAAAATTAAGGTATCCGACTACGTTCGAAGGAAAAAATTTGAAAAACTACATTTTTTTTAAAACTATTTAAAACTATTGTTTGTAGATCTATTGATAATTATAATACAAAATACTGTAAATGCAACAAAACTGTTTTAAAGTATAATATATTTTGAGAAATAGGAAAATGTGTAGTAAATTTTAATGAAATTTAACCAAAACGGTTTAAACTCGACACAAAATTGAAATATAGCATTCCTATTTTCCTTTGTACGCAAATTATAGAATATAATGATGAATGAAATGAATCCAAATTTAAGAAAAATTTTGAGATGCATAGAAGTTATGGGTAAAAATATACGTATATATGCATTTTTTCCTATAAATTTACAACTTAATTTTTCTAAAAACTCTTATAAATGAAAAAGTACTTCACCAAGAATGAAACTTAGGTTCATTTCATTGTTCATATTATTTAAAACACACTCTGTAATTTTTAAATACCTCTGCCGGTTTTTGAGATATCATGTTAACAGAGGAATTTTTTTATAAAAATTAAAGTTTTGAGAAAATCGAAGTTAAAGATAAATTTTAGCTGAAAAATATGTGTCCCTGGAATATAGGTCAGGCCTTCCTTTTCCCAGAAAAGATAAACTGTTTTGGAAAGAGGAAAGTCTGAGCTACAAGAAATAATAATTTTAAAAAGTTCGCCAATGTTGTCGATAACCAGTGTTTTTAACGTAGTCGGATACCTTAAATTTACGCATCTTCCAACACAAACAATTTTACTTTAAAAAAAATTTGAACGCGATAACTCGTCTACAAAAATCATTACTCTAATCAACTAACTGATTAAACAAATAAGATTAATATTTTATTGAATTCCAATAGTTTAGATGAGATCTTCATTATTACAAATGAATAATAATTACATAGTATACTGGTCTCTCCATTTTTGGGCATTTCGATAATTCAGCTGATTCAGTAGTCCGGCATTTTCAGAAAAGTGAGTTGGGAACCTAAAAGAAAAAAAAACACTCCTGAATTTCGATGTAAATAACTTTTCAAAGAGATTAACAATAAGCAGCTGCTAAAGTCTTATAACGTTTGTTATGCACATTACAATTTATACAAAAAGGTGTTTTGCTTTCGATGTAAATAACTTTGCAAAGAGATTAACAATAAGCAGCTGCTAAAGTCTTATAACGTTTGTTATGCACATTACAATTTATACAAAAAGGTGTTTTGCTTTCGATGTAAATAACTTTGCAAAGAGATTAATAACAAGCAGCTGCTAAAGTCTTATAACGTTTGTTATGCACATTACAATTTATACAAAAAGTTGTTTTGCTATAAAATTCTTTTATTTAAATGAACCTCCGCTAATCCGTCGTTTTCGTTAATCCGACAATCGTCTGGTTTTCCGATTACCGAAAAATTATAAATTTATATTTCTGTAAAAATAATACTTATAAGCGGTAAACATATGCTCATAGGCAATTAGAAATGCTGTATTCCTATTCATATTGAAATTTTTGATTACTTTGTTGTAAATATTTTAGATAAAATTTACGGATAAAGTTATATACTGAATAATAAACAACCCTTCTTGAAATGTTACCTGTTTTTTGAAATTAATTTTTATTAGTAAGTGTCAAATCAAAATATTCTTAATGAAAATAATCACAATATTTTAAAAGATAATTCAATCGATTAAAATTAAAACTAAATATTATTTATAAAACTGAAATATGTATGTAATACAAAGCTTTATTTTTTATTCATTCAATTTTTCTTTCTATCCATTAATGCAATTAAAGTTTAAAAAAAATGTTTTCCATTATGAAATCGAAAACAAGTAATGCAACACATTATTTTTTCCATTGTTATTGCTTTACAGAAACATAAAAAACAAGATATATTAGTAATTATGAAATCCATTTTGAAATTAAAATGCATAATGCAATGCTTTCTTTTTTCATTGCTTTCCATAAACATGAGAATTCAAATATAGTAGCAAATATAAATATTTAATTTTCTATTTTGTAATTTGGCTTACGTATTTTCTTTGCTTTCAAGCAATTCAGATTTTCAAAAAACAATAAATATATAGGATCACGTCACTGTTGAAAATTCGTTGGTGCAATTTACACATTAATTTTATAGCAGAATAATTTTCTTTGAAGTTGTAGAAATATCTAGAGAAAGAAAATATTGCACTCAATCCTATTTTTATACGTTTTTTTAACATCTTTTTCATATAGTAATACCAATTTACAAGTGTTTGTCTTCATTGGCCGTACACTTTAAAAAAATATATTTTAGAACTTTATTTATTTATCAATTGCTTAATTACCTTTAATTTAGTCTATTAAGTAAGGTAGCTTCTGATGATGACACTGATAAATTTTAAGACTTTATTTATCAATCAATTGCTTAATTTCATTTAATTTAATCTATTAAATAAGGTAGCTTCTGATGATGACACTGATAAATTTTAAGACATTATTTATCAATCAATTGCTTAATTTCATTTAATTTAGTCTATTAAGTAAGGTAGCTTCTGATGATGACACTGATAAATTTTAAGACTTTATTTATCAATCAATTGCTTAATTTCCTTTAATTTAGTCTATTAAGTAAGGTAGCTTCTGATGATGACATTGATAAATTTTTATCACAAGATTCCATACTAATTATTATAATAAATCCTAAATTGCATTAAAGGCTAAAAAGTAAAAAATAGCAGTAGTGTATTAAAAAGAAAAATAATAATTTTTTCATTCAAATTCTGGATGTCAAAAGTAAAACGCGTAAATATATGTGGCAATGAAAATTATACAGTAATGAAATTAAGTGATAAAGATGATGAAATAATATAGAATGTTTAATCATTCGTTAAAAATTAAATTAAACGCTGAAAGGGATTGTATGCTACTAAATTGAATTTACTAAAAGCGCTTTCTATCAACACTTCAAGATTTGATTATTTTTGTTTTAACTACTAAATTTCTTGTTTAAAGAAATTTCTTTCTGCATTTTAATGAAAAATATCTCTTTTCAAAGTTTTTTTTATAAATTTTATATTATTTCTGTTTTATCTTAAATTTTTTAAAGACTATAATTATTTGTATTTAATCAAGAAAGAGCTTTAATTTTTTTACGCATTTTGTATTAATTCCAAAATTTCTTGAATATTTCTTCTATTGAAAAAAGATCAAGCCCTTCGTATTTCAAACGTTCTACTTCATAGCAGCATTTTTTTAAATGCTATTTTAGTTTTAATGAAGTCATTTCAACAAAAGAATCTTCAATAAAAAGATATCAAAAATCAATTTTTGAACCATGTCAAACAATCAGACCACAAATTCAAATACAATTCTCTTTAATGATAATAATAGATTACACAAAATAAGGAAATTAAATTGAAATTAAGAGTTCTCAAAAAGTTTTCACATACCCTCCCAGGGAAAAAAAAACAAGAGCTGAAGCAACAAAATAAATGCAAAAGAAATGATAGCGATACCCACCATTTCTGAGGCCAACCGAACAATGCCCTCATGAATATTCTAGAAGAATTCTAATCTGAAAAACATTAAACAATCTTCTCAAAGCCAAATGTCGCCGTGAGGAAGTTTTTGGAATCCTTTGCTTTCTTAAAATTAAGCACACAAAAAATATCTTTAAAAAAAGTAATGAATAAATAAAGCTCTTGTGATGTTTCTCGAAACTGCATTACCCTCAAGATTCAAAAACTTGTCTTCTAATGTTTACTTTTTTCATTTAAAAGACACGATTAATGAATTTTTAACACGATTTATTTTTTTCCTAAAAGGTTCTGATGAGAGTGTCGTGTCCGTATTTCCACGGAAAGAGGGTGCAGTAGCTTCTGAGGGTAAATACCCTAAACACCCAGAAGGCAGAAGTCTGACTTCTAGCTCAAGATAAAGCACAAGGGAACAACAGGTATGGCCGAACCAGGACTCTTACCCGGGACTCCCAGTTCACGGGAAAGACGCTCTACCTCTAAACCAGGATGCCAGCAGACTTTTGTATTAAAAGTTGGAATTAAAAGAGATCTGTATTAAGCAAGCTGCATGATTTGTTGGAAATCTTACCGATTACTTAAAAAATACCATATAATTTTAAACGAGCAACTTATTTCGTGCATCTGGGAAACGGTTGCAACAATCTGGATCAAATTTTATATTTAGTTAAGGTTTTGCTTTTTTAATTTATCTGTATAGGTCATATGAAGGTGACACACACATTCGCTTGCACTACCCTTTTTTACATTGGGGCTCATTTACACATCTCACAGATCTAACACAGAACAACCATGTCCGAAGCGGGACTCGAATCCGGAACGTCCAGAACAAGGTGAAGACGTGCTAAATCTAGGCCAGGACACCGGCTCTCTAAAAGGTTCTATTACGATATTTTAAAATATCATCTCAGAATGTATGAAACAATAAAGAGATTATTTATATTTCAGTTATTTAGTTTTATTTCTGCTCACTTTTATTCCGTTTGATTTGTTTTAAAAATGAGCTGAAGTCTTGAAATTCTACACACTTATATACTGTCGATGAAAGTTCAGTTTTAATACATTCAGAATTAAATATTCAAACATTCGACAGATAAATTAAATCTTGATTCCATCAACTTGGTGCCATCTAACGGTGAATATAACACGATTTCATGTTTATAACTGGTCGACTATGACCGATTCGTCATAAATACTGGCTTTATTTAATTTTATTAACACTTATATGCCCGGGATTTCGATTACCCTTAGCCGATGTCGTTTCGACAACGTGATATAAAATAATTTAATGATTAAATACTTGCAGGGCTACTGTTCAATAGAATTTAGATTTAAGAATTTTTAATATTATTTCATGTAATTTTATTGTATTATGACCCTATATATAATAAAAACGGAAACAAAACAAATTGCATAATCTTGTAAAATGAAATAAAACTATAATATTCATAATAAGCATAATAAGCAAAATCATAATTTTGTGTGAATGGGTTTTTTAATCATTATTTACCGCTTTTATGCATACAGGATTATTAGCGAATAAGCCCTGATTTCAAAATTAAATATCTCTACAAAAAAGATAGATAGAATAATGTGGTAAACATTACGTTTAGAAGCAAAACTGTAAAAATTGTGTAGAAAAAATTAGAAAATTATTTACAAAAATCGTTAACAGATGGCGCTCTGCGCTGAAAACTCTTTCTCTGAAAAGAGAAAAAACAATAAAGTGATGCGGTCTTTGCAATCAAAATACAATTTTTTCAAAATGTTCCCCGTTCGAAACAATGAGGTGGCGTAATCGAATAATGAAATATAACATCACGTCTTGCAATGTCTCAACGGAAATGGAATCGCATGCAACACCAATCAACGATTCAAACTCATCTAGAATTGCGGGATTTTTTCTATACACAGTGTCCTTCAATGCTCCCCACAGAAAGAAGTCACAAGGAGTCAGATCGGGAGTCATTTTTCATTTTTGACGTCACACTGAAAGCGTCTATGGGCTTTGTTATCAGAGCGCCGTCTGTTAACGATTTTCGTAACTAAATTTTCTAAACTTTTGTACAGCATTTTTACAATTTTGCTAATAAACGTGCAGTTTATCGCTTAATTCTATTGATCCTTTTTGTACAGATATTTAATTTTGAAATCAGGGCTTATTTGCTGATCACCCTGTACCTCACTTGCAATGGATATAGGGATATTCAATTTCTCCGGTAGATTTTCGCACATCATTTTTATGCAAGAGCAAACATTTTTTTTTTAGTTGCATTTCCATTACATTTTTTTATGCCGCACATTTTGCACTTTCGTGAATTTATAATTCTTTTAATACTCAGTATTTATAATTGTAATTTTATCAATTTCATCTGCTTTTTTTTCAGATTCTTCGTAGTCACTTTAACTCACTCTTATGTCTTAATCGAGATTTAAATTAGAACAAGACAGCTTACCACTCTCCGATTCATTCTCAGAGAGTTCTTGTAACAAACTAACAATTTCACCAGGGTTTTGACCTATTCTACGAACCATCTTTTCAGGGTGTCTGCTCTGCACAAGTTTCGAAAAATAATGAGTTTTTTTACGAACAGATAAACAAATGTTATGTACCGAAACACTTTGGCATAACCTTTTTAGTATAATTGATTCATTTCCGCTGTGATCCAAATAACACTGCATTCAAGGTCCAACAGAGTGCTATAGTACTTTAGGAAGTTGGTTTTACTAATGGTATGTACTTTTTTGAGAAAAAGCTATTTATAACGATAATTTACCTTGCTGTCGAAACAAAATCAGCTGACTTTCGTTGTAAAATCTCTTCTAATTAACCTAGAACCACAAAACTTTTTCTGTTTAATCACCGAGGAAAATGATTACGAAAGTCACTAAATTTTTTCGCATTCCCTGCAAAAATGCAGAGAAGAGAGCAAATTTAACAGGCTCCGGTGTTCAGTCGGATGTTCTGGTGTTTAAAAGTCTTACAGCCAATACTTAATGTTCAGAATTCCTCAAAATTATTAGAACTTTAAAACAAAACTATCAAAACTTTAATTCTTTTTCACACATTTTGTTTATTGTGTACTAGCTGGTACCCGGCGAGTTGTTGCTGCAGAAGGAATAATTTTGGAAATATCGTTTGAAATTTAAAATAACTGTCTTATTTAATTAGGAATGATGGAAAGAATAACATTTGTTTTCGTATCGGATATGAATACATTCATTGAAATTGTGTTATATATAAAGGAGGAGCGTAGAAAATATTATTTCTTTTTTTTCAATATTTTTCGTTTTTTCCATCTTTTGCAGAAGCAAATAAGAGCAAAAACTAAGTATTCAAAGATTCATCGAATCGGATGAATGTACGGCATTGCATAAGAGACATACAGACAAGCATTCATTTTTTATAGAGATTACATAATTTTACTATGCCTATAACCATCCCGTAAATGCAAGTCATAACTATACAAAGTTTCATGGCAATCATATGAGCGGTACGGCACCGCATAAGAGACATACAGAGAAACATTCATTTTTATTTATACCAGCGGGTGACCGAGCTCCACTCGGAGAAAACAGGTATCGAAGCTAACTCGAAGATTTAAATTTTCAATTGTGATTTATCAAAACAATACATGCCATAAGAAAATTTGTGAAACCATTGGTGAAAAGATAACCGGTTAAAGTGCACCATTGTAAACTATTCTAAACAAAGTTAGAGTTTGGAAAGGGAACTATTCTATACAAAGGTAAAGTAAAGGTAAAGATTGAAGTGTGTTGAAGTTCAATATTTTTGACAAATTTATTTAGAAAAACCAAACATATATACATACATAAGAAACATATTATAAACCTATCCCAGCATAAACATAAAACTTTATTAGTTCGCCATATTGGCTATAGATGGCAGCACGTTACCGCTTGAAAATTTAAGTAGCCATTATGGCGAACTAATAAAGTTTGAAAATATCCTATCTGTAACTCCGAACTGCTCGACCGTAGCGCTTCAAAACCGGTGCCAATCGATTCCTCGAGGCCAAAAACCCAGACCCCCAAGTTTACCGGAGTTTATTAATTCTGGGGCAATTTTCGACTTGGCAACCATTCCTCGTATTATAGTATTAGATAGATATGAGCATCTCTAATGGTGGCCAGTGTTATAACATTATAGCACTTTTAAAATATAAATGTCCTGTTTACCTATCCTCTAAATTACATGATATTGTACTTTCAATTGTTTTTATATGTTTCGCAAATTACACAGATATTACACAAAAATCCTTTTTTTAGCTTTCAAAAATCGGGAAAAAAACACCCCACAGATATTTGGGGAAACAATGAAAACGGTTTGAATTTCAGAGCAACAATATAATGTATATTTGAAAAATGCGCAAAAATATTTTTTTATAAAACTGCAAAATTTAGCAAAAGTTACTTGGCTACTAAATTGCTATTATAAAACAGATAATTTTTCAAATTTCGGAAAGGTGTTAAATTTATTTTTGTCCAATAATATTTTTGAATGTTATCATGGAATTTTTTTGTTTCTCCAAATTTTAAAACAATAGCTCCGAAATGCTCATTTCCACCCATCAAGGTAAGCTCAAGCAAAGTTTGGTAGTGGTAGGTCAATCGATCTAGCCAACAGAAAGAAAACACAATCATATACGCATACGCCTTTATTATTATTATAGATATGTATAGATAATGTACACTCATGTCCATAAAGTAAGGATAATTCAGAGATAACATCCGTAAAATGATTACACAGATCTTCAAAAATCATCTAGAATCCACCAGATGACAGTGATAGTACGTGACAATGACGAGAGAATAAGAGAGTAATATATAAGGAATACAGGCAAATAAGTAAAATAGTTCGCAAATGCTTTATAAACCTTTCAGTGTAATAACCATATAGTTATGGCAGTGGGTTAGAAGTAACTTGGAATCACCCAGAGTGTCGTCTCTAGGCTTTGACAAAGATTCCAAGATGATAATAATGTCAATAGAGGTTACAGTATAGGTCTACCGGAAGTTGCAATGCCGAATAAGGACCAGTATTTGTCAGTTACTGCCAAAAAAAAACAAAGGAAGTATAGCATTAGACCAGTTTGTTCAGCCCTCTTCAGTCACTTGTTCTACAATTTCAAGGCAGACCGTGTATAGACGCTTAGAGCAGATTGGTCTATATGTAGTGAATAATCGAACCAGCGATGTTCGAGTTTGAAGTCCAGTAACTTAAAGATTCGGCAAAAGCATACGCCGATGTTACTGGCTTATTAAGATTTCACCACTTATATGCTCATGGACCTGTCAGATGTGTTCCACTTACTGCAACTCACTATCACCTCCAATTAACCTGAAGTAGAGAGAAGGCATTGTGGACACCACAACAGTGGGCTTTTCTGATTTTTTTCAACAAATCCAGGTTTAATTTGCTGTCTGATTCTCGTCGGAGAGCTCCAGGTATCCATTATCACCAAGAGAATGTTGAACGACACCGTTACGGTGGTGCAGGATTGCTAGTTTGGGGATGAATTATTATGGGTTAAAGAGCTGAATACATGTTCAAATTGGAACCATGACAGGTAGGTCAAATCTATCAGGGCGCCATTCTGTAACAATGTCTGCGTTTGTTTTGGGACGCCATGGCACAGAATCCCTGTTTAGAGATGACAAAACCCGTCCTCACAGGGCAAACATCGAAATCCTGTTTATACGGCTACGTTCAGTGATGGCGAGCTGGTCGGCTGTATGCAAGAAAACAAGAAGTGCAAACATTGTAAACTAATGCCTTCGATCTGAGGATATCATCCGTATGAACTGTCCAGCATTCTCACCGGACTAGAGTCCAGTAAAGCACGTGTAGGACAAGATTGGCCGACCAGTCAACAACCTTCTACATGTCTACCGGAACTTCGGAGAGCATTGCTTGATGAGTGGTATAATATTCCCCATGATCAGATAGATAATCTGATATTCAACTTGTACGTGTTGTATTGCATCGTCCGGGAGACATACTATGAATTAACTCTCATACAAATCATGTAATACTGGTTTTTGTAAATTGTTTTTATTTTATTTCCTTTATTTATTTTGTATTTTGCTCCAGAGAGCAAAAAATTGCAATTTTTATTAATGATATCAAAAATTCGGGATCTTTTTTTGCTCTTAACCTTTAGTTTAATAAACAGGCTTTACAAATAAGTAACATTTGTTTTCGTCTGACTCTTTCTTTTCCTGAATTTGCATTATTCTTAATTTATGGATATAATCGTATTATAAATTGGTGATTATTAAACAGAAAAATATTAAGACATAAATGCATTTCTTAATAAGCTAATAAAAATAGGTTTTTAAAATTATATTTGTCAAATTTATTTTCTTTGGGTGATGCAATTGAAAAGTATGTTAACTGATTTTACAAACGTGGTAACAACGAATCGCTACTACATTTAAATCATGAATCATTCGGAAAGATTATTTTTATGTATTTACATTAGTTCTTTTTATGCATTTCTCATAACAATTAGGAAATATTTCAAAATTGATATGATTTTTTTATTAAACAGAAACACCTTTATCCTTTCTCAATGAGAAGAAATTTTTTTTTTTGCTTCACATATTTTTTGAAATATCCTCTAAGTCTAAATGCAGTTTTATTAGAATATATAAAATTATAGCGGAAATTTTCTTTATCAAAACATTTATTATCAATACATTATCTTCCTTTTCAAATATTTATTCTATTGTTTAGTAACAACAGACCGAGATTAATATTAAGGCCTTTGCTTCCATAAATTTGTTTTGTATTTTTGTTTCTAATTATTTGAACTTTAGAGCACGCAGATACGGATGTTTAATAAATAACTTTTAGGGCTTCATAACGTTTATGAGTTCATAGCATTTAAGGTTTTATATATCATTCATGTGTTCTTAGCATTTTAGGTTTCATATAATATTTATGGCTGCGGAACATTTATGACTTTGAATCCTTTGAAAAATTATTTATTCTTTAAGAAAGTCATTTGCACACGGTATATTTTTACTGAAATAGAAAAAATGTGGCTACTTTAATTAAGCAAGTCGAGAGTCCAATTAATTAATCTTAATTAAAAGATTTGTTGAAAGTGAATCGTCAAAATATTTTTTCCTCGTTTCTTTCACCTCATTTAGATAGTCTTACAAAATTATTGCTGGAAAATAAAACGTTTTGCAGTTCAATTAAACATAATTTGATTTTCAAAATTTTATCAATAAAGGGCAATAAATTCTTATTATAAAAGTTTTATTAAAGATTCATATAATTGTTTGGGCTTTAGAGTATTCAGGTATGAGTCTTTATTAAATAGCATCTAATGTTAATGGCTTCGTAGTATTTAAAGTTTTATATAACAAATATGACTTCAGAGCATTATGACTTTGAATCCTTTGAAAAATTATTTATTCTTGAAGAAAATCATTTGCTCAAAGTATTTTTTACTTCAATCAGAAAATTTTTTAAATGTGGTTACTTTAATTAAGCAAGTATAATATCCAATTAATTTATCTTAATTAATATTTTACATTGAAAGTTAATTTTCTAAACATTTTTTCTTTATTTCTTTTCCCTCATTTCGATAGTTTATCAAAAATATTTCTGAGAAATGAAAAGTTTTGCAGCTTGATTAAGCAGAATTTGATATTCAAAATTTTATCAATAAAGAGCAAAAAAAAAATATTGTTTTAAAATAATTGCCAAATGCATTCTTTAGAAAGAAGCATTGAATATTTAAATATCTATGGCTTCGAATCGCACCTTTAAGAATTAATTTTTGTTAAAATTATTTATGCTTTGTAGTCAATTATTAAAATTGAAATTAAAGTAAAACAAGTGAATAAGAAAAATTAAACTTATGAATCCAATAAATATAAAAAGTATATGAAATCTGGCACAATCCGTATGTGATAAGGCATAACATCAGAACACTTTAAAAACAAAAATAATGGATGTCTATAATTTCATGTCCGCCACTAAAGACTTTTACTCACATTTTACGATTAACCCGTTAAGAGCCATGATCAAGTATACGTGACCATGTGTGTCTGTCTTTATTATCCACGATATCATATTTGTGATAAGCTTTCCGCACTCCAGGAGTCCTCGTTCCATATGGGATTGCAATTTGGAACGTTTTATAGCTACCAGCGCATCTATGACTGCGCATATTGAGCAGAATAAAGCTCTAAAATATAGCAGAAAGTTCAAGAGGAAATAAGCAGGCGTTTTCTTGCACCCATTGCGTTTATTTTTGGAACACAAACTGAAACTAAATTCAAAACACGTTTGCAATAGTTATTAGTCACAATTAGTAACAGTTATTAGGTTACAGTTAATAAAACTAATACTAAATAAAAGAGAGGTCGACATGAGATTTTCGGATTTCAAGTTGTTAAAAAACAACTTAACCTACGAAAAAAACTTTAAAAATTTTCAAAAAATAACACATAATACATTTTTTTGCTTTTACGATTATTGTATGCAAACTATTTCTGTCAATTCCCTAAGACTAAAAATATGATTAAAATATAAATATTCAAAGCTCAAATGCAAAAAGAAAAATTTACAGTTTCAATCGTATAGGTTGTTTTACAGACTTCTCACCTTTTGTTTTTAAAAAAGGTGCAGTGCCATTGTTACAAATTTCTTTCGAACAGTTTTCAACAGTTATTAGTTAAAGTTAACAACAGTTATTAGTTAAAGTTAACAACAGTTATTATTTAACGTTAACAACAGTTATCAGTTAAAGTTAACATCAGTTATTCGATTACAGTTAATAAAACTAATACTAAATAAAATCTAGGTCGACATGACATCCTCCAATCTTAAGTTGTTAGAAAACAACTTAACATACAAAAAAAAACCTTACAAATTTTCAAAAAATAACACATAACACATTTTTTTTGCTTTTACGATTATTACATGCAAACTATTTCTGTCAATTCCCTAAGACTAAAAATAGGATTAAAATATAAATATTCAAAGCTCAAATGCAAAAAGAAAAATTTACAGTTTCGATCTTATAGGTTGTTTTACAGTCTTCCCACCTTTTGTTTTTAAAACAGGTGCAGTGCCATTGTTACAAGTTTCTTTCGAACAGTTTTCAACAGTTATTAATTAAAGTTAACAACAGTTATTAGGTTACAGTTAATAAAAATAATACTAAATAATAGATAGGTAGACATGACCTTCAATATAAGCTTTCGGTTCTGAGATTTTCTTTACTTTTTTACTTGATCCAGTGTATTTTCCTTAAATAATTGCACGCGTTCGATTCTTTCGAGAGGATTGGGCATTTAAGGGCCCATGATTTATTTTATTCCGGGGTTTTGTTTATATTTTTCCTGAGTTGGGAAAGGATGGAATATTTAATAGTTTATGAAGCAGGAAAATTTGTCGTTAGAAATTTCATGGACGCTACATAATATTTTGTATGTTTTTGGTCATTATTTTGTCTTCCCATTATGAAAAAAGTGATATTAGTTCGAATTGTATGGCATTAGCTCTACATTTGCCTGAAGGTTTTGGCTTCTGTTATGCATTTCTAGATTTGTAAGATTTATTGATCATTATTTTGTCTTTAAAGGCCATGATTTATTTTGTTCGGGGTTTTTGTTCATATTTTGCCTGAGTGGAGAAAGGATGGAATATTTAATAGTTTATGTAGCAGGAATAGATTTGTCGTTAGCAATTTCATGGTCGATACATGGTATTTTGTATGTTTTTGATCATTATTTTGTCTTTCAATTATGAAAAAGGTGATATTAGTTCGAATCTTAAGACATTTGATCTACATTTGCCGGAAGGCTTTGGCTTCTGTTATGCATTTCTAGACTTGAAATACACAGATGGAAAAAACTCCCAACACTAGGAAGGAGCTGTGCTAGATAACCGAAATTTGGTAGGCGTGTTTATACATCTGAAAGATGACGTCGACTCAAATTTCGAGCTACGCGCGTAAGTGTGGAGCTAATAGCGACACTATGAACATGCAAATGAGGTTTGCTTTATATAAGCGCTGTAAGGTTCGTGATCGTTATTTACAGTTGAGATTTGAAGTAGTGGGTTAATGTTAGTGAAGGATGCCTCTGAGAAGACGAAGAAGCCATTATCAACAGCTCACTGAGTTTGAACGAGGTCGTGTTGTAGGGCTACGAGAAGGTGGTGGGTTTTCTTTCCGCGATATTGCTGAAAGACTTGGCAGGAATGTATCCACTGTGCATGAGTATTGGCGGCAGTGGTCAAGGGAAGGTACTGTCTCAAGAAGATCAAGTTCCGGGTGGCCACGTCGTATTACTGAGAGGGAAGACCGACGTATTCGGCGTATGGCTGTGGCTAATCGTACTGCGTCTGCAACTGAAATTCGAGCTGCAATTGGCACCACAGTGACACAACGAACTGTTACAAATCGGTTACTTCAAGGACAGCTCCGAGCCAGACGCCCTGTACAGTGCATTCCACTGACTCCAAACCACTGCCGTTTGCGACGTGAGTGGTGTCAAGCTAGAGCTCATTGGAGGACGGAGTGGAGATCTGTTGTGTTTTCTGATGAAAGCCAGTTCTGCCTTGGTCGCAGTGATAGCCGTTTGTATGTTAGAAGGAGCCAGGTGAACGTCTGCTAGTGATCTGTCTGCGGCCTAGACACACAGGGCCTACTCCTGGAATTATGGTTTGGGGAGCAATATCGTATGACAGCAGGAGCACTCTCGTGGTTATCTCACGCACTCTGACTGCAAATTTGTACGTCAGTCTAGTGATACAACCTGTTGTGCTGCCATTCATGAACAGCATTCAAGGGGGTGTTTTCCAACAGGATAACGTTCGCCCTCATACCACTGTTGTAACGCAACATGTTCTACAGAGTGTCGAAATGTTGCCTTGGCCTGCTAGATCACCAGATCTTTCTCTAATCGAGCACGTATGGGACATCATTGGACGACAACTCCAGCGTCATCCACAACCAGCATTAACCGTCCCTGCATTGACCGCGCAAGTGCAACAGGCATGGAACTTCATCCCACAAACTGATATCCGACACCTGTACGACACAAAGCATGCACGTTTGCATGCTTGCATTCAAAATTCTGGCAGTTACACCGGTTACTAATGTACCAACATTTCACATTTGAAATGGTTCTTCTCGCCAATGGTTCTATCTGTGATCTTGAAACTTTAATCAATTAAATATGTTACCTAGACAAATGTATCCCTAAAATTTCATTACTGTAAAATAATTTTTTCTTGGTGTTGGGACTTTTTTTCCCTCAGTGTATTTATTGGCATAAACAAAAACTTGGTTGATGACACAAAACATTGTGTGTGTGATCTAGGTCTATGTGCACATTAGAAGATTTTTTAAAAATTTTAACTTTGAGAATCTAATTTTTTTACAGTAGCTCATTAATGTATGTTTAAACTCATTTTAGTGAGAAAAATCTATATTACACTATTAATTAATTAATATTTAATGTGCTAATCAACTTATTTTTGGAAACATGATATCTTAAATTATATTTTGTACAGACACACAATTCTAGTGGGAAATTATGCTTAATGTTAGTCTTCACGTTGCCTACCTCGATCAAGTTATAAAAATAAATAGTTTTTTTTTAAACTATTTTCGTCAACAATAAATAGAAATAGAGAGATTTTTCTGCCATTTAACTTTTAAATAACTATTAAAAATTTATTTCTATAAATATAACTCGGATTGAGGCAAAAAACATCAACAGATTCTTATAAATTATTATGTTCTTCCATTGTGTTTTATCTGGAGCTAGAAGTCTGACTTCTGCCTTCGGGTGCTCGGGGTCTTTACCGCCAGAAGTTACATCATCAAATTTCCACGTTTACACGAACACGTCATCATCAATAGTAAAAGCTTTTTTTCTACTCTTCAAAACACCTTTTATTCTTAACTGTTATATTTTTATTTCATAAGCTGTTTTTCAATTAAGTGAACGCAAAAATTGAAAAATACATGTAATTAATCATTAGTTTATTAGCGTTATCCCTAATTTATTCACGTATAACTAAAAGAAAACATTTCCTATCATGATTACTATAGTACTTCAGCATAAAAATAATTTATTGATACAAGTTGCTTTTGTTTCCTTTGGCTTTGCCATTTGACAAGCCCAAAGTTACGAAGGTAGTGATTTAAGAATAAAATGAGTGTCACTTGTTTTCTCTAATTAGGGTTAAGAATACGACTTTGCCACTCACGCATTGCTCATTCACTTGCACAACCCCCTTTTCATTGAGGGGCACATTCATACTGCTCACAGAAAGAACAGCCATGCCAGAACAGGGAATCGAACCCAGGTTGTCACATCATGGGGAAGACACGTTAACCCTATGCCAGGACGCCGTTTCGTGATTGCTAAAACATTTTAGCATAAAAAATAAGTCATTTATACAAGTAAATTCTGTAAGTCGCTATATTCTTCCTTAAGATACATCCCTGTTGTGCAGTCAAGTAAATTAAGACATGGGTTTAAATTCTAATAAATTCTGATCTTAATTAGAGCAAATAGATCTCCTCAGGTACGAAACTCCTATTTTCATGGCTCAAATTTCATTGAAATATAAATCGCAATATTGAAATGAGTGTTTCCGCTAACATCTAAATGGAAAGTTACATTAAAACAAAAAGAAACTGGCTCTGCCCTTATGGGGAATTATGCATTTTAATATTATGACATGGCTTTATCATAATTAGTGAACAGGAAATCAGAAACTGATGAAAATGCATACCTGTTTTAAAATTAGCTCGGTACAGTCAACTTCCCCGCATGAAGCTCATTTCAATAAAGCATGTTAGTATCCGATTTCTTCTATTTATCAAATCAAAATGCTAGTGAAAATATTTTTAAGTAAGAAAAACATTATTATAAGGATTCAATCAATGAAAGGCTTTTAAGCGATTGCAGCATTCATTAGAAGTTCCATTTTCATTAAGGAGCCATTTAAGTGATGCCATATTCACGAGATAAATACCCTCCATTGATCCATCTAAAATTAAGTTTAAAGTTGTCTCACATTACACTGTTATGTCATATTTTTGTTAATCGCCTGCAAAATTTGCAATTCATTAATTGCAATCTTCAATTAACTAAATTATTTTCGATTGGTAATATAAAACAAATTGACTTCGCAAGATGTTTTGAATCATGACATGCAAATTACATGTCTTTATACGCTGTTTTTAATCATTGATCACAATAATAATATTATCAAATTCACTCTAAAAATATACACGCTTTGAATAAACATTTCATGAACAATAAATAACATATATCAATGATTTAAAACTACAACTATTTTGTGCAATGCAAAAAAATTTTCGAATGCATTAGTCTTGTGATAAAGCCTCAGCTTCCTGGTTTGTTAGGGCTCTGGTTCGAAACCCAATTTCATTATCTGTTAACTGGGTAGCTAACTTATATTAAATTCTTTTTGCATTGAAATATTTCGTCGTATCCAGTTAACACATTAAAAGCGGGAGTCGTAGTACTACGATTTAATCCGCGTTACATAGCATACTTTCGTCAAGATTCCCCGTCTTTAATGTGTTAACAGGTTAATGGTCTGCCAATGTTTAGTTTAGTTTAGTTATATTAACGTCCCGTTTTTAAAGCAACACGAGGGTTATTTTGGGACGGACCTCGTAATTTTGAAACATGGTCAGATGACGAGGACGACACCAGAAGTGGCACCCCTTCTCTCCACATCACGCCACATCAGCGGGAGGACGTTTGGTCTGACAGATTTAGCGTGCAAGATACCCCCTCCACGACGGTTCTTCGGTGAAATCAAATCCCGAACCTGAAACCCTCCGCTTCCAAAACCTAGACCTTGCCACCAAGACACCGCGGTGAAAGTTGGATCAAACGTCATAGGTTAGTATTCATGTGATGGAGAAATTATGAATTTGGGTAGACAGTTCGTTAATCGTCCTTGTATCGTATAAAACCTGGGTTCAAAATTACGAAGCCCATCGCAAAATCATGTTTCGTATTGCTTCAAAACGATTCGTTATTATAAATAAACTAAAAGGTTATCGAACGAGTTTTTTTTTGTAAATGAGGTGGATGAAATGACCGTTGGGGCATTAGATGCTTAAAAAAAAGTCATTTGATATTCAGGCAAATTATCTATCAGCTTTTATACTCAAGTCGTCAGTTTTTAACTAATATATGACTATAAATATTATCTTTCATGTATCCCACAGAAATAAATCCATCGATTTAAGATCCAGGATGTATACGTGTTAAGGTAAAATTTAATGCTACATCTTTATTTTATTCTTCTGTTGCCAAGCTTTCAGGAAGCTGAACCTTTAAGTTCTCAAAAATAATATCTGGGTATTCCATTCTACTAGAACTACCATTGCTCATTTTCAAACATCTCTTGAATATATGGTATAATGCATTCTAATCGAAGTTCAGATACATACAGGTTGCACCAGAGAGACTTATTTATTTGAAAAGTCAATAAAAACAAAAGTGCTTCAGTTATTGTTTTAATTCTTTTTTATTTGAAAATACAATATCCCAATTTTTTAATACATCTTTGAAAATGACATCTGTTAAATGGTGACCCCCATTGCGCATACACTGAGTAAGTCGATTTTTGAAGTTCGTGTCCACACTTTGCAGCATATCAATCGGTATGTTGGCAATGGCGTGGCGAATGTTGTTCTTGAGGTAAGTTATTGTCCGTGGTCGATCGACATAAACCAGGGATTTCAAAGTGAGCCTCGTCACTGAAAAAAACGACCGCATCTGCAAGCAAGTTGTCAAGCTGCATTTCACCCGCATTTTGACAGGCAACAAAATTGCGTTAATTCTTGCACAACAGCCAATTTATAGGGATGAAATGGAAGGTCTCGGTGGAGAGAGAGATGCAGAAAGGTTTCGTGGTGTCAGTTATTCCTAGAGCAGCCGCATATTTGCCAGCCGAACGCAGAACTGTGCCTCACTCTTTCAACATTTTTCGGATGCTCTGGTGGTCCATTGATGTCCATTTCTGGGTTTAGCGACACTCTCGAAATTAGTTAATCCGCGACAGAATCGAATTACGGTTTGTAACGGGTCTATGAAGAGGAATTTCAAAGCGCAGAAGGCATGTTACATAGCAACAAGTGAGTGACCGTTAGAAAAGAAGATCTCGACGGGGAAGGCCCGCTGTTCTCTAGACCAGAGTATGATGGTAATTGACTAAAAGAGAAACAAACTTGGAGACTTTTCCCTTCAGGAGCACTGCTTGTCACCCGTCTACCCGCCTAACTCACAGCTCGGGAATTTTTTCAAATAAGTAAGTTTCTCTGGCGGACCCTATATAATAACCATTTTATTAAAAAAAATCAAAATAATCTATACATGGATTAACTACTCTATACAATCAATGCCTAATATGCCTAAGTAGTATCCCATAATCAAATAAGGATAATCAGCTCCAAAGAAGAAAGGTCAAATTAATCAGAATAGTGATAAACAACCCTATTTATTTAATACCAGATGGCTGTCTTGGTGTTTTACTATCAAATGTTGTGGTTATATCAAATTTGTAGAAATGTACAAATTTGACTTAAAAACCATGGTCCAAATTTCATCATCTAGTTCGAAACATTAATGAGTTATCATGCTCGCAGACAGACAGATACAATTTCAAAAATATGTTTTTAAGATTCATGGAGGACTAAAAAGTAGAGATTTGTCAAAATCTCGAGATCGATTTTTTAACGATCATAATAGTTTCGTAAACCAGGAAGAAATAAAGCTAAGCTAAAATATTCATTTCTAATTTAACATCATTAATTTCTCAGAAATCTTCCAATAATCTCATAACGTCAGCAAACTCTTTACCCGCAAGCCGTAAACTGTTCTCCCAACTAATTAAATAAATTCGATTGCATTCCTGGAACATCTTTAGTACCATCACTCCAAAAATCCGCATTTGATGAAGCTTTGAGTGCTACCAAAAATAACTTGACGAAGGATAACGAGTATATTAGATATAACATTCATTATATCACAAAGCCGAGTGACTTCATTTTTAGCCAATTACCGCTTTCTTAAGATATTCTCTGTTAAAGAATTGGTCCGACTTCCGCCTGTGAAATTATTTACAGCAACGCGAAACATTTGCTGATGTAGCTAAAAGTTTGAAAGAAGAAAATGAATTTGATTAAAAATAATCACTTTAGTTAATTAGATTTGCAAGTTTGGAAAGTGCAAATCAAATCCAGTCAGTACACCATTTACGTAAGAGATTATAAATACTCCCTTTTGTCAGTTTGTATTAATCACGCATGATGTGAGCGAGGGAGAGGGAGGAAAAGTCCCCCTCCCCTCCACTATAAGATTCTAGGAATCTACCCCAAATAAATGAGAAGAATAATAAAAAGAAAAGTTTTGAAAAATTAGTAGGCGTTAAAAGTTCTTTTTTGGAACAGCTTTGTTTTTTCTTGCTCAGAATTGAAAGGTTACTGTTTTAAATTCTATTTTGACATCAAACAAAGTATTTTTCTTGGATATGAAATATTGGTACCATTTTCTGGCTCATGAAATGTAAGTTATGAGGTGATAACAAAGCGTCTTTTAGAAAATTTTTGGTTTGGAAAAATAGAAACGTTATTGCTCCGTTAGGTGTCGTTGGATTTTTTTATAACAATAGAATTTAAAATGACGTGTCACTGTTATTACACCAGTGATCAAGAAAAGATTTTATTTTTATTGCATTTTGTATTTTGTGGTTTTATTGCAATTTCTGTATTTTTTTTTTTACGGGTACAAAGTATACAGAAAAAAAAGCCTGATAATCGTCAAAAAACGCGAATTCAAGATTTCAACGAATTGCAGTGTTTTAGACTTTTATAAGACCGAACACATGTAACTTAAGTCCGCTTGTTTGAAAACATGATAATTGCAAAATGTCTCGTGATAGATGAGTGAAATATGATACACTTATTTGGTATCTAAAGTGAAGAATATTAAATTTAACTCAATTCACAAAGAAATTGTTGACCTTCAAAGAGACGGGATGAATCAAAGGTCATGGCAGATGTTATGGCGCATATCAAATTTCTAAACATTTCTAATTAAAACAAAGCTTTTAGAATTAGGTTCTCCTTTATGCTATCTGATAATTTCTGTGAAAAGGAGTTTATTTTTCCGATTAAAATAATGTCAGGATTAAAAAAATATTAAAGCTCAAACAATAGGAGAAACCTAATTAAATTAATCATCAATTTCTAGTCTCGCATTGCGCCTTTATTCAAAAATGAAATTTCGAGAGCAGAGCTATCTTATTTATCAGCTTTATTTGCATTTTTAATAAATATGAAACCCTAAGTGCCATGTTCATCTTTGCTTTTACCAATCATTTGCCATAAAAGTTGTAATTTAATCCAAATGTTTTTCTCAAAAATTTAATCAAATAGAAATTAAATTGAAATTCTTTATTTAAAAAAAATGCGAAGCAAATAAACTGACAAATAAAACCTATAATCAACTGGAGTGTTTTGAAAATGTTTTGTGATTTTAAATCATGCTTTTTTACTTTGGTGCGAGCAATGATTTTCATTAAACTATCTCTTTTATTCATTTTTTTTCTCCTTTAAAGCTTCCAATTACATTTATATTTGTGCAATATTTATTGAATGTGTTTTTGTGCCGGAAAACTGGAAAGCAATTAGCTGAGCAAATCAGTGATTTTGTTAAGTTATTTTATTTAAGCTTTTTATTTTTTCTCTCCTTTGTCCTGGAGCGCTGTTTATTTTGGAATACAATAATATTAAATTTAATACATTTCTTATTGAGTTGTTCAACGCTGCCAGCTAATTAGGTAGAAAAATAGTGACTATTTAACTCTTTATTTATTTGTATTTTTTTACATTGAATCTTAATTTATTTCTTCATTATATCCTTATTTCATATATTAATTTAATATGTTTAGAATGTCCTTCTAAAGAACATTGCAAACCAATAATGTTGCAAATACAAAATAGCTAACTGCCAATTAATTAGAAAAGAAAAGTAATAACTTTCATTCGGTTCTTTTTTTATTTATTTATATTCCTTTACATTGAGTCTTAATTTATTTCGTCGTGATATCCATATTTCATATATTAGTTTAATGTGTTTAGAATGTCCTTCTGAAAGAACATTACAAACCAGTAATGTTGCAAATACAAAATAGCTAACTGCCAATTAATTAGAAAAGAAAAGTAATAACTTTCATTCGGTTCTTTTTTTATTTATTTATATTCCTTTACATTGAAGCTTAATTTATTTCTTCATTATATTCATATTTCATATAATATTAATAAATATGTTTATAATGAAATTCGGCATGAAAAGGGCAAGCTAGTAATGTTGTAAATACAAAAAAAAACTTTCTTCGTATTTAAGATAAATCATAAAAGGTGAGTACAAATGATGGATCTGGTTTTTAAAAAATCATATTTTTCGAAACTACTGCACATATTACCATAAGTAATTCATACATTACCATGAATCTATGTTTCTATAACACTGGAGGCTTTATAGCAAATCAGAATTACCTATACAATATCCACTTTTCTCTGTGACATACAACTATCTGCGATTATACCAACTGCTATTTGTACTTATAATAAAGGTGAATATATGTCTTTTGACATTTTACAAATGTCCGATGTATGATCCTCTTGTCAGCATATGCCGAATCTGTAATTCAGTTCGTTCCAAATATTTAGTAGTATTTTGTTTTGTCTGTTATCTTTAACATGAGAAAAAGACATAATTGAAACAAGACATTGTTTATGTACCACCAATACTGAAAACACTGCCAGAATTTAAGGAACGCATTTGTGTAGCATTCAGAGCCATTCACAAAGTGATGTTGAAAAATGTTTGGAACGAATTGGATTACAGTTTGGGCGTATGCTGCGTAACAAGATAGTCACACATCGAACCCTTGTAGCTGAAAAAAAAATTGGTGTATTTCTCTTTAAACTCATGTATCATTTATTGTAATCTGTGGAGTAGTTACGAAAATATATTTTTTTAAATCTGGGACATCACTTGTACTCACCAAGTATTCCATCATTTGTACTCACCCCAAAATCGATTTCTCACCCACATTTCTTAAAATTTGCAAGCTTCACAGTATTCACCCACCGAATAATTTACTGCACTTTGCGCATTAAATATCTGCATAAACGGCAAATTATCCCTTTTAAAATTCAGAAATTTTACTCTATCTCATTTCCAAGAAAGGAATTCTTAATGCTACATTAGATAAAATGCTCGTGTACATACTTTCGAATGCATTTTCTCTAATATCACCCCGGGCCACGTTGATAAAATACCGCGGCACGATATAAGAAATTCACATTACATCTTATTTATTTTAGAGTGAAAGCTTTCACTAATTTTCGTTAATTGAATTAATTTTTGAGGAAGTTAAAGCTTTCTCTTTTTCAAACTACTTAACGTACGTGAGAAGGAGACATCTAGGAGGAAAGAATCCAATAAATATAATGGAAGTACGTGATCACAATTTGTCGATTGGGGATTTCTTCATTAGATTCGACTGAATTGTTGCAGCACCTTGAAAGCTTTTTTGACCTTTGTGAAGAAGGTGAATTAAGAAAAAAGGGTTTTTCCTTTGCTTTTTTTCACATATTACGAAAATATGACGAGCTTGGTGTTTGATTTTTACTTGTTGTATTTAACATCGACGTAGAGCGAAAAAAAATTCCAGCTTCCATTCAGAAACTTCCTCTTCTGGTAGATTGGTTTCATCTAACATTTGACAGAGATATATTTATAAAAACATCCCATACAAAATTTCTCTTCTTAGCTTGACAGTATCGTGTTTACTTACAAACTAATTAGCTAGGAAATAAGCTTCCAGTTTTACTAATTTAGTTGAAAAATTGACACACATCTATAATTTTGGTGTAAAATGGCATATTAAATTTTATTTAACTAATTCATCACGATTCATCATATATTGTGCTAACTGCGTCCTGGCATAGGTGTAGCGCGTCTTCCCCGTGATCTAGGCGTTTCAGTTCCGGTTCTAGCATAGTTGTTCTTCAACTGTTCTATCTGTGAGATGTGCGAATGTGTCTACCTATAAAAAGGGTTTGTACAAGCGAATGTGGTGCGTGAGTACGGATTTACCATCACGAGAAAAACATTTAACAAGGTTGCCGTAAGTATACGAGTCTACGTAAGGAGTGAAGTAGGCATTAAAACAGACTCAACATTTGGCTAATTAAACGCTCTTCATTAGGTAGTTTATGCTAATACAGATATCCTAACCCGTTTTTTTTGTCGCCAAATGAAACACAGCCCTTTCCATCACCCCAAAAATGTAATAGAATATCTCGTTTCCAAGTCGACTGGACCCTACTTTTAGAGGTATTTTAAAATCATTTTTCTCGTGACAGCAAATCGTAGCTGAGATGTACTCCTGACCCCTGTTGGCATTACTACAACAAGAGAAGCATCCTCGGCTTTAAATTTTTTCCTTCATCAGCAAGTTTGTCTATGGCAAGTGCCATTAGAAGCAACAGTAACTGATATTACGCTTATGCAAATAGAATTAAATAGTTGGATGTAATTGGGAATAAAAGTCGATAGAGATTTAAAATTTTGAGGAAAAATAACTTATAAAGTTTTATTCGCCCTCCTTCCATTTCTGAATTGTCGAGTTCGATACAGCGGGACATTTTAACAAGTGGTTGTCTCATTCAAACTTTATATTCCATATTTGACTCGTTACTGCATTTTTACTCTCTTGTATACAAAAATAAAGTTTCGAAACCATCAATATCAAGAGTTAGACAAATTTCTACATTTTAGACCTTCAGGAATCATTACATTTTTAGAATTATGTTCGTCTTACTTTCCTTAAAAAAGATAATTCAAAATCATTTTTAAACTAGATGCATGAATTCTTATATATAGCCCATAGCATCGAATACCCATTCACGCAGCAAGATACACTCCATAATAAACCATATTCACAAATACCAACACCTCTTCAGGGCTATAGCTGATACCAAATTGCCTATCATAATCAGCCGAAACTATAACATCAAAAGTGCTCAAAAGTACAGTTCTCAAGAAGAAAAATAAAACCACAGGACCCAGACGGACTCTACAGATTCTAACACTACAGTGAGCGTTTATTTGTTCATACATGTCACACAGATGTTCTCAATGTAATATATCAATCTCTTCTTTTTAGTTAGCATTCTCATTTTCCTGTATGTTTAACCCATAGTCAGTATTTAAGTATTATTGTCCCCCCATCTAATTATTACCTAATCAAAAAACTGAATGCAGTCGTGAAAGATTCGACACCAATGGGATTCTCTCTGGCGATACCTGGATGGCTTGTCGTCTCTTTCTTTCTTTATTGTTTTTATCTCTTTCTTCCTTTTATTTTTTTCCTTCCATTTTGCGCCCTCCTAACCGGTTAGATAACTTAATGTTATAGGCACCGGGGGAACAGTATGGCGTTATGTTAGGTTATATATAGACCATACATCAAAATTCTATTAAATCTTGGAAAACAGTTGTATTGAAACAAGTTTATCTGTTCGGCTCTCGGAGTACAGGGGAATGCAATAATTACCAAACGTAAAGATCTAAATAAATAAAATTGGTACACAGATCTAAAATTTTTGATGTAAATCAATTCCAAATTTGGAACCAAATCCACCAAGAGGCATACCATTTTTCTGTCTGAACGATCACCTGCATGTAAACGCGAAAAAATGCAATAAATTGTGTAAATGAAACTTAATATGATATATTCTTTGCTGAAAATACATTTCTGTATGAAGTTTTGGATTTAATTGGAAGAAAAGAAGGCATCCAAAACACATGCTTGATTTTCTTGTGAATTAATCGCACCCCAGAGATAAATCACCAAAAAAAAATGCTCAGTAGATCTTTATCAGTATTATTTAAGATTAGTCATATATATCAGTAAATCAGATATATCAGTATTATCAGATTTATTAAGTATCAGATTCATTTAAAAGGTTCGAAAGCGCAAACGGCATGAAACTAATGCATAATCATCAACTTTCTATACTATACTACAAAGTACACATATGTTTGGAAATAAAATTCCGAGCGTTTTTGGCATTTATAGCCTTATCCAAGATCCATAATTTTATGGGAAGATAGATGATTATTACAGAATTAGTGCGAAAGATTTGAGGAGACCACTCCAACCGGTTTTAAATAAAAATGAACTGCAAAATTACACTCATTTATTTTGTTCTTTCTCAGAATTGTTCAATCATTTGTTTGTTTATATATATAAACGGAGGTGCGTTCGTTCTAATATCTGCATTTTTTCAACACAATTAGTAAACTATAAACAGATAGAGAGACAAACAAAGACGATAGTAAAATTGCGAAATTATATTGATTTATCTTGTTCGTTCTCAGAATCGTTCAATCATTTGTTTGTTTATATACAAACAGACGTGCTCGTTCTAAAATATGCATTTGTTCGACACCGTTAGTACACTATAAGCAGATAGAGATACAAACAAAGACGATGGCAAAATTCCAAAAAAAAAATGTTAAAGGATAACGTGATAGAGTAAATAGAATGAAATATACACTCGCTACTTCTACGAAATTCCAAATACACCGACATTTAAAACGTTAAAAGTCATCAAAATCTTGAGAGCCAATTAGTATCAGTAAGCCAATAATAAGCTTTCATCTTTCAAACTTAATTACGAGAAATTTAAAAGGTACTCTTTGTCAAAAGAGGTTCTAGGAAACGAGAAAATAATTTCTCCTTAGTAAATCCGTTTACATTTAATGCTAATAGATGAGAAATGCAATTAATGCTCCCCTTCATTCTCCTGAAAATCATGCTTAGTTGATCTCCTTTAGCACTGATTCATTTTTCGTTGAATATCTTCCATTATCAATCGTGTTTATCAGTTATTCATTTTCCATTAAAAGATTACCTTCAACGGTATTACTCATAATTAATTTAAATTTATTTGATTCCGAGTAAAACGGGAGCCAAGAATTAAATAAAATAAACAAGATATATCACAATATTTCCTAGCGACTTATTTCACAATGAATTTAATGGAATTAATTTAAATGATGCCAAGTTAATGAACAATCATTTACCAAACAACAGCTTATATTTACACAATAACAGCTTATATTTACACAATAACAGCTTATATTTACCCTCAACCGCTTACATTTACCAACAACCTCATACTGTTCACTATGTAAAATATGATAAGAT
>JAPMOQ010047785.1:165663-193807 GCA_026543055.1 Argiope trifasciata | reverse complement strand
ATTTACCAACAACCTCATACTGTTCACTATGTAAAATATGATAAGATGAATTGCATAGGCAGCGAATGAAGATGTCTTTTCCCATCTACCATATCAACATGGATATTTAAAATAAAAATGATAATGCATAGCTGATATATATCCTATAACTCCATTTACCATTTCATATTTAAATGGAAGAAATGATTAATATGGAGTAACAATGTCATTTACAAACAAGATTACGACTAGAAAGGTTGATTTTTGAAATTTTGAATTTTAATTTTTTCTTTCGATTGTTTTTTCTAACTGAACACAAAATATTTTCTAGGTCACTTGCTAAAATTCAAAAATGCTTTTAAGCACATTTTTAATGTAAAACTCTTGAACGATCTAAGCAAGTGACAAAAATGGAAGGCTTAAAAATCATTAACCAAAATAGCCAAAAAAAAAAATGGGGAAAAATATAATATAGTAACTTGTTATTAAAAAAAATAATACATTATAATACATGGTAATTCAAAATGGATATAGCGATTAAAAACGGCTATAGCTATTTAATGAAAATAATTCATAGATTAACACATAATGTAGACGTAATATCAAAATTTTGTATACATACGTCATAGATATTCAGTGTGACTTTCCTTGGTCACACGGACAATATCTAGGCAGTAGTCCATTTCAAGCCATACATTCTGAAGCATGATTTCAGTCACCGACTTGAGCCTATTAAAACTGAGCACTTTGAGTTCTTCAATTGTTTTGGTCATGGGAATTTTTGAAGTTCCGTTTACATTATGTATTTATCGCATCGATTATTTTTTCATTAAATAGTTATAGCCGTGTGCAATCGCTATATTCATTTTAAATTTCGTTGGCGTCGTGGCATAGGAGCAACGCGTCTTCCCCATGATCTGGGCATCCTGGTTCGGGAATGGTTGTTCTTCCTCTGTTCTATCTATGAGATAAGTGAATGTGCCATCCTGTGAAAAGGGATAGTAGCAGTGGATGTGGGAGTTGCAAAGTCATACTCTGGACCCTAGTTGGTGCTACTAAAATAAGAGACGCTTCTTATTTGCTTAAATCTTCGCAACAGAGGGCTTGTCCATTGGTAAGTGCCATAAGAAACAACATTTTTAATTACCCTGTATAATATATTTAAGTCAGCAGACATTTTGATGAAAAAATATTAGATCTAAATGGTAATTTATAGAATATAGATTATAAATACAAAATGCTACCCAATTGTTAAAATTACTGCACATGTAATTTCAGCTAGAATAAAAATTGCATTCGGCGGTAGCCTATTCTTCTCATAATATGTATTGTTTCCCCTCTACTTCTTTGGCGCCTGCATAAAATGTTCCATAAAAAATTGTCTCAGAGGAGTCTGGGTTTTTGTTTCGATCACCCTTGGAGCATCAGATTAATCTTGAGCGTTGTATAAGCCGAAATTCTTCATCTGATTTTTCTTAAAATGCTTTTTTTTCCTTGATTATAATTCAGATGATTTTTTTCAGGTTTTGTTATTTCAGGATGACAAATATGAAACACTATTGCATAATTATCATCTTACCATTCATTCCATATTTTTCTCTTACTAAATATTTATTTTGGGACAAAATAAATATAGATCCAATGATAAAAATCCGGATTTTCTGTAGGTAATAACAGATTTCAAAATCTGGTGTATTACTCCACATAATTACTGCAAATCTGGAAATCAAAGTTAAATGAGAAAATAATGAATAATAGATGCTCTTATTTTTGGCACTTTACAATCTCATTGATGAACTGTTTGCGATTTTAAGCCGAGAGTGCAGTAGCATCTGACAGCAAAGTCCCTGAGAAACCAAGGGCAGAAGTCTGACTTCCAGCTCATGACACATACATTCACTTGCGTATCCCGTCTTTACGGGGGCTCTTTCAGACACCTTACAAATAGAACTCTGGGAAGAGTACACTAATCTTCGAACCAGAAGTCGGACCCGGGATGCTTAGACCTCGGGAAAAACGCACTACCCTTAGACCAGGACGTCGGCATCAAGAAGAGATGATTTTCAGAAATTTACTTTCTTAATAGTTTAAAACGTTCCTTATAAAAACATGATGACTAATGACACAACATAAGTAAAAAGTAAAATAACGGCTGTTCAAAAATAAACTTTCAGCCTTATATGTAACAAGTTGCAGTTCTTAACAAGATTTGGTTGATTGCATTGATTTTTTTTGCGCAAAAGCCATGTTTGGCCATGCTGCGTCAAGCTAACGGTAAGCAAATAAGTCAGACCTTAAAATCACACCAAACATAACATGAAAGCGGAAGGTATCAACGTAAAAATGCAGAAAATAAATGTGCAGTTACATTAAAAATTAAATTAAGTCCTTTTGTGATAAAAGCATTGCAATGAAACCATGTAAAAAAGTGAAACATTAACAAAAGTCAAATATTACTAAATGCGAGAATAAAAGTCAATGGTTTTTAAAAACTTGAAAATATTTCAATGGTATGTTTCACCCACCAGGTCTTGTAATTTAAGAGAGGACGAATAGAAAAAATTATGACGATGAACATTAAAATCAGGACATTCGATCAAAACATATTTAACACTAAAAGCAATATTACAAGTGGTACACATTGGTATCCTTTCACCAAGGATGAGATGGCGATGAGTATAACGAGTATGTCCTATACGGAGGCGGGTCGGTATGACATCAACCTACCGTATAGGTAGAACTGGCCAAAATCCAACTGTAGGTTTCATTAAATGTAGTTTGTTCTGTGTCCCAAAATAATTGCCAAGTTGTAAAGAGGCGACGAACAAATGACTTTTTGACGTCGCAATATGGGTGAGCCAGAGAGAGAGAGATGTTGATGCAGATTTAGCTGCAACATCAGCCCTTTCATTTCCCGAAATTCCCTCGTGACCCGGAACCCAGCTGAGAAGTATATTATACCCCCTGTTTTGTACTTCTTAACAAGAGAGAAACCTGCCTAATCCATGCTTGTCTTCCTCCTACACTACAACCATGTTAAAGATATGATGACATCTGCAGCTGCATACATGAAATAAAAAAAAAAAACGACGGTTTAACATTATGAGTCCTGTAATCCTTGTCTATCAGGACTCAATCGAATTGCCCCGTTCGACAGGGGCCTGACTCAGTCGCTTTGGGACGGTTAAATGAGTTTAAATAAGCGAGCATCGAGAAATGCTTTTCACCCCCTTAAACTCATTTAACCGCCCCAAAGAGCCTGAGTCAGACGCCTGTCAAGCGGGGCGATTCGACTGAGGCCTGCTAGACAGAGATGACAGGTTTAAAAGGAATATTTTAGTTTTGTTGCCACTAAGCTGCAGTCTTGGGGGGAAAAAAGATAACCCTGTTTATTCTGTTGGAGTTCCTTCCTTTGTTTCAAACTTATTATTAAAATGAATTAAAAGTTGCAATAGTACTAATAGAACAAAAGTAATAGTGCTTTAAAAGGATGTTCTTTTACTTGTTTTCTCTAAGGTGTAGCCTTAAACTAACGATAAACCAATCTATTCCATTTTTGTCAGCCTTAAACTAACGATAAACCGACCTATTCCGTTTTTGTCAGCTTTAAACTATCGATAAACCGACCTGTTCCATTTTTGTTTTCATTCTTCAGTTATTTTTATCTTTCTGATTGATTGTATATCGCCTGAAACACAATAATAAGAAATTTTTCGTACTGTGTTTTTTTTTAACATTAATGCTATGGGTTAAGTTATCTTTTCTCCTATGATGAGGCTTACATCCTACTAATTTTGAACTGGGATGACCATTAAATCCCATCCTTAGTTCTTATTTCCGAGCTGGACCACGGTTATTTAGATTACCCTGAATTCTTTTGAAAGATGAGGGTAACTCTGACGTGGTTTGCTTCTAGTTCCTTTTGCATAAAAAAAAAATTCACTTCATGACTTCATTCTTGAAAGAAATATTTCTTTTCTTTTATAAAATTTTCAACTAGTTAACTTATCTACTAATTTATGTCAACATTTAATTCAAGTTAATCCTGAAAAATTAATTTTAAACGAACCTGATATATTAAAAAAAGTGAAGCACATATTCAATAAAACTTTTTCACAATTCCCTATCAAAAGTTTTGGCTTTATTTATCCTTAAAATCAAGCATTACTTTTTCTCAAGAATGTCAATATGAACTTATAAATAAAACATACAGTCTGCTTGAGAAATAAAGGAATATCATTATAAAAAGGAAATCCATTTTCATTCTTTGTGGAAGTATATTTATTATTATGATTATAAAATGGTTGGAATGGTCTTTTCGAAACTTTCTTGTATATTCATTCAGTAATCAATATTTTACACCCCTAGTGAAATTTTGGAACAAGGGTAAAGATGCAAAAGCCTTGAAAGTGGAAGTGGTGAACATTAATCAAGAAATATATTAAGGCACCCCCACAACATGCAGGCTTATCTATTAACTGTCTGTGTCATCGGTTTAAGGACAATAGGCCTTCAACTGTCGCAAAGCCAGGACTAACGCCAAAAAAGTTATTTTATTCATTGGTGAGATTAGAAAGACTTATTTTTCTACAAGCTCTTTCCTCAAAATGAAACAACAAATTCTAAGAAATATTGTCATCACCTGTATCAATAGAAATTTGCCACAGCAATAAAAAAAGGTTAGAATTAATGAGCTTAGAAGCCGTTGTTTTTCATCATGATAACGCGAGACCACCTATTGCATTAGTCGTAAGAGAGAAGTTCTTACAGTTTGATTAGGATACTTTACAGCGTCCTGCATACTCTCCATACCTCATTCCATCTGATTATTTCTTCTTTCTGTTTCTTAAAAAAATTATCTTTGCGATAAGCGCTTTAAATCCGTCGGCGAAATAAAAGCGCACCTTGAGGATTATTTCTTGTCCAAAACACAACAATTTTGTAAAAAAGGCATAATGGGCTGGCTTTTGGGAGCAATTCTGTGGGCTATTCTGCAATGGGCTTTTAACTGTCGCAAAGCCGGGGTTAACGCTAAAAAAGATATTTTATTCATTTGTGGGATTAGAAAGACGTATTTTTCTATGAGCTCTTTCCTCAAAATGAAACAACAAATTCTACGAAATATTGTGATCACCTGTGTCAATAGAAATTTGCCATAGCAATAAAAAAGGGTTAGAATTAATGAGCTTAGAAGGCGTTGTTTTTCATCATGATAACGCGATACCATCTATTGCATTAGTCGTAAGAGAGAAGTTCTTACAGTTTGATTAGGATACTTTACAGCGTCCTGCATACTCTCCAGATCTCATTCCAACTGATTATTTCTTCTTTCTGTTTCTTAAAAAAATTATATTTGTGATAAGTGCTTTAAAACCGTCGGCGAAATAAAAGCGTACCTCGAGGATTATTTCTTGTCCAAAACCCAACAACTTTGTATAGAAGGCATAATGATGCTTCCAGAGAGATGAAAGAGTGTAATAGAGCAAAATGATTCTTATGTAACAAAATAAATAATCTTAAACAGCAAATATTGCATATTCATTTCATATTAGAAATAAGAAAGAAACTTATGGGACAGCCTAATAGATCTTTGGGGTGAATACAACATTTTTACTTAATCTATCTCTCAAATACGTATTTTGATCTCCTTTTTTTCGACCTATTGAAATAAAAAATTTAACACTGAACTGTATTTGTAAGATCACATTTCAAGTTTCTCAAATCATTATGTTTATGACCTTTTGTGATTGGATGCATGGAAATGTACAGATTGAGAGAAGCTCGACCGTTTGACGGATATGATTTAAAATTTGATAAGTATCTTATTTTAGATACAAACATGTGCACCAAATTTTACCTACTAAGCTCTATAACGAGGAGTTATCGAGCTCACTTGTAATCTAATAGACACACAGCCAAGTGTACTCTGAATAAGATTCACTCAAAATTTAACAGAAAACCATAAATTTAGTTGTAATTCCATGTACAAAATTTCATACATCCAACTCAAAGCGTTTTACAATAATCGTGTACACAGGCCTACAAATAGGCATAATGCCAACAATGTGCTTTTTCAACTCTGAGAAATCTGAAACCCAAAGATTCGTCATAATCTCGAATTCGAGTTTTTCAACGATTAAAATACGTATATTATATTTTCTGTACGCGAAAATTAAAAGCAGTTATCATAAATAAATCATAAATTTCAAAAAAATAAATAAAATGAATTTCCAAATTTATTTCAGAAAAGAATTTATATGAGTCTCTCGTATTTTCTTTCACATTTTGATGCTAAAACACAGCAAAATCATTCTCATTTGAATAGTAATAAGATTGCCTCTGCCTTTTTACTTGTGCGCTTTTATATCAACACAATTATAGCGAGATTTTAAGCTCAAATGAATTCAGATAATAAAGGGGTTTTTTAAGTAGCTTAAAAATCTAATTAATTTAGATAAAAAGCATTCTTAACAATCAATCTCAAAAACAACATAATCCAAAGAACAAACTATTATTGGTCAACTCTTCGAAATCACTGCTATTTTAAGTTTCTTTGAAATGAAATGCTAAAAAAATTATTGCATCAGAATCAAGGATGCTTTTAAAAACAAACTTTTATTATTGTGCCTAAGAAAATATTTTTTTTCTACTTAATTCTGGGAATTGAAAATCTTGAAGCGCTAATTGGGTTTTTCGAAGCACAGTGGAGTTTTGATCATATTCACAGGATATTTTAACTTCAAATTAATTTTATTTCTTCTGATTTTTCACTGGGGCTTAGTTTTTGATCGAGTTCTATGCAACGACTTGAGCATTAATGTTTCTGTTTTGAATAAGAGATTTTCGATAAACTAATATAATCCCTTGTAAGTACAGTAAAGTTTTTACGTTATTATTATTTTTTCTGTGTTTTGGATTTTAATCTATTTTTTAATTGGTTGCCTTGATTATTAGTTGATCTTGCATGGGTTTTTTTTTCAATTACATTCGAAAGAAGATTAAATTCAGCTAAAATTGATGAATTGTTTATAATTAAAACTGAGAAATATCGAGATTTCTACGAACTTTTAGAATTCCAGCCCACAAGGAAATGAATAAAAAAGTGAATTACAAACTTTAATCTCTTCAAACATAAAAATTGTTGCATTACAGAAAAAGGTCTGCAAACATTTTGAAAAAATTACTAGTCGATTGCAATGTTAATAATAGCTGCTTTTGTGACTTGATGGCACATTACTTGTCAGCTGACAGTTATCTGTCAGTTGTTTAAGCTGAGTGAGCACTTCTTGTTTTTTCAGCAGCGCCAACTAGGGCCAAGAGTACAACTTAGCTGTTTAATGCGTCACTTTCGCTTACACAAACTCTTTTTACAGAAGGCGCATTCGCGCACCTCACAGATAGAACACAGAACAACAATCATGCCCGAAATAGGACTCGAACCCGCGATTTCCAGGAAATGGGGAAGTCTCCCTATCCCTAGGCCAGGACGCTGGTAGTACAGTAAAAGCTCCTTATTCGCGCTTCCTTCATTCGCGTTTTCACTACTCGCGGATTTAAAAAATGCGACCCAATTTCTATATTCGCGGCTAAAAATTTCTTTATTCGTGGATCTAATAAGTACATACATAATAATAAAAGGAATCCAATAGGTATCCAACCTAATATCTTTTGTAAATGCCGTCAAATAGACTTATAAAATAAAGTAAAATGGATCTTATTACAACTTTGCTTAAAGTATGCTGTTAAATGATATCACCGAGGACTTTGACATAAGCCGCCATCTCCACGATCGGTGTTTTTGAGAATGTAAACAAACAAAATGAAAGCAACCTTATTACTCAATGAATAAAGTATATTTGTAGAATGAACGACTAAGAAATCAGGTAGAACTGATGATTAAGAAATGAAAATTTACTCACTTCATTCCGAAGATTCATTTGAATCTGACGCAAAGAAGACAGATCTCAAAGAATGTTTTATCCATTTTAATGTAACGATTAAAGACTGGAGCAAATTATACGAATACAGAATGGATGACTCAATTGTATACAATAATCCACCAGGAACATCAATAAGAAAAATGAATAGACAGGAAATAATAATTTATTATATATATATATATATATATATATATATATATATATATATATATAAATATATAAAGTAAAGTAAATTATATTTATGGAACAGTAACTAAGTAAACAACTAAGTAAATTATATTTATGGAACACATACCCCACGAATAAAGAGCTTTTACTGTATTAATAATTAATTAGCAAGAACTGTATCCCTGAAACATTCTCGAGTACTCTAATAAAAATGTTATTCCCTTGTTACCATGTAAAATTGTAGACAATGGGCAAGGCCGTGAACATCATCAGCGTTAAGGCTTTTATTTTCAGAGCTCCACACAAGAAAGTTGTGTGATTTGTAAATGAAGAAAACCGGTATTTGTGTATTAGTTACATAGTGTTTTCGATTATTATTCAATATTTGTCGATTAATCCCGAACTTGCAATTAGTACACAAATATCAGAAAGTCGAATGAGTACTTTGGATAGGTTTTTTTTTCGATCAATTAAAATAAAAATTTGACTCAAAACTACAACTGACTACAAAATCATAACTCACAAAATCATAAACCAAATATCAAATATTTAATACGCGGCCTTTTTTAATTATTACATTTATAAGTTTGCATGCGTGTGAAAATACAGATCGATTGATGATCAATGTTTTTATAGATTTCGTTTAAAATTTGATAAATATCTGCTAGGAGTCAAGATGCTAAGCTTCAGGAATCTAAATTAATTAACAATAGAAGCTAAGTAAAAAGGAAAACAATAGAATCAAAATTACAACAAATAGAAATAGTATCCGGTCACCGGTCCGATTACTCACATAAAAAATCACTGATTTTAAATACTTGCCTGAGGGTGAAAAAGTCTTCAGACCGGATTCTCTTTCTATTTGTTGGAATTTTGATTCTATTGCTTTCCTTTATACTTAGCATATATTGTTAATTAATTTAGATTCATCTGTATTTTAGTTATAGCTACATTTGTGCTCACTAAATACAATGAATGTTTTTTTTAAATTTTAAACTTGTTTGAATCCGAAATAAATTTTAGTTTCGTTTAGTTAATTATATTATTTAGATTAATTTATATTTGTTTCAAAAATAGGTTTTATTTCATTTGCTTTTCAGTTTTGTGAACTTCTTGTTTAATTCCGAATTAAATTTTAATTTCGATTTCGATCAAATTAGTTTCAATTTAATTTTTTTTTGACTCAAGAAATGAACTTTAATTACTTTAATGCTGTTGTGGTTATAATCATATATATATATATATATACTGGTCTACAAAAATCAAAAAGAAACTAATTAGGTCGAAATCGAAATTAAAATTTAATTCGGAATTAAACGCTATAAGTTCACAGAATGAAAAGTAAATGAAATAGAACCGATTAATGAAACAAATCTAAATTAATATACTTAATAAAATTATGTAAACGAAACAAAAACTACACTAATTACGGAAACGACTGAAATACAAAGGAATCTAAATTAATTAACGATTTCCGTTAATTCCTTTTTGCTTGGCCTATATATATATATATATATATATATATATATCTTATTATTTGCTTCAATTCTCATATAGGCCTCAATAAACTGCCGCATTAAGACCTTGGAATCCAATGTTACGATGCAAAAGCTGTAAGAACTACTGGTATTAAATGCTGGCGACAACGCTTTGCTACTATTATCTTGTTATCCGTAAGTAACGGTCAATAAAGGGAGGCTATAAGAGACATGCCAGGGGCTGACTTAAGCTTTCTTGTTAAAGATACATTCGTCAACGTGTTTGCGCCAAGATAGTCCCTGGGGTCGAACGTGGACTAAACGCTAAGATGGTGTGCAGGCCGTGGCGGACTAAATGGAAAATCAGTAGGGACTAGGGATTGGTCAGTTACGCATTTATGGCGAAAAATGGTCTTATCCTGTCTCTTAGAAGTCATTTATTTAGTTATATGGTTCCCTTTCTACCTTGCTTTTCTTTTATAACTAGCACTATGGAGATACTTTATCAGTTTTTTTTTTAATTATGTTTCACCCAACTTTGAACCGAAACTTGTAATTTAGGCCATTTTCATTTTTTCTCTATTTATCAAACCAATATATTGTAAAAGAACTCACTGATAATAAATACAATAGAAGATCATACATTATTAAATACAGGGGATTTATAATATCACAAATTTGCATAAATTTACTTTTAAAAGAAAATTAAGTACAGCCTTGATGCACATCATAAATCAAACACACTACACTGAAAGTTTTAATTCAACACAGTTACAAATTAATTTCCATCACAAACATGTGAGAAGTACGATAATCCATTGTGCAATTTTTTCTTCATATCTGATGTGAAGTTTCTGTAAAATGCAGATATGCGCGTATGGCGGTACATTACGTTTTTGAAAGAGGAGGGTTAGGGAAGCTTCAATAAATATCAACTGTTTGTTGCCCTGCTATCTTCAGGCATATCTTCAGGCTTTTGAAGTATCAGATCAGAGATATGAAGATACTCATGAGTTGAAATATGGTATCGTTTTGATATCTAACTTGATATCCAAAGCCTTGATAAGTCACCTTGTTGAGAAATTAACTTGATATCTACAGCCTTGTTAAGTCATCTTGTTAAGAAATTAACTTGATACCCAAAGCCTTGATAGATCATCTAGTTGAGAAATTAATTTGATATTCAAAGCCTTGATAAGTCAACTTGTTGAGAGATTATCTTGATATTTAAACCTTGTTGAGGTATTTTAAGCAAATCTTAAATTATCTTGATATTTAAACCTTGTTGAGGAATTTTAAGCACAAAGAGTCCCATTCATAAGCGAATAAATCAGACAAAGTTATGAAGCATTGAAATACTTATTTTTCAGGACATTTCAATGCTCCCTTGGCAAAGAACCAACAGACGAAGGGCCATTCTTGCTCGTAGTTGTTAACTGGCTTAATGAAATTTAAAAGCTCATAAACCAATCACTATAGTCGCAAAATAATGATTTTTTTTTTTTGTTTAAAGCTTCAGACTGGGATCGGAGGCAAAAGTTTTAACTATTGATATGTAAAAAATATTTATAGTACCAAGTAGATGAAATGGACTTAAAAATTCACAGTTAAAGGAAGAAATATATATTACCATTTGTTTTTGAAAAAAAACTGCTTGTTTAAAGAAATTCTAGCAAACTTTTCTAAGTTAAGAAAAAAATATCTAAGTACCTCCAAGAAGATTTGATAATCAATGGGAAATGCTTGAGCCAGGCGGCCGTTGATTGATTCAAAATAATGAATGTACTTCAAACCTTCATTATCCGATCAGGTTTTGTCATAAAAAATAGAACTTCGTGATATAATAAATATATTTTACTTCCCGTTCACTTTGCGACATCCTGCCCTTTTATGTTTTCACGACACCTCCGAAAACCCTCTAATTTGCTGGTATAAAAGAGTCCATAGTAACTCCTCTTTCAAAAAAATCATAAATATGATTAGATTCCTAATTGATCATGGAGAACTGTTATAGTTAATCTGATCAGTTTGTTAGTGTATCATTTAATACACTTCACCTTTTATTGTACTCCAGATATTCTTCAATCTAGTTTTTATCATTTCTGTTATGCCATATGTTTTCGAATTTTGTCATTTATTTGTTTCTTTCAAATTAATTCCTGTGTAATTTTTTAATAAAGTTCACCTATATCTGTACCAAAAAGGAAAGGGGCCATATGAGCCCTAGAAATGAAGGTGTGGTGTTGTTAATATATTTTACTAAACATTACCAATAGAATTGAAGAACTATATTAACAACTTTACAAAGTAAAAAATATCCGATTAACTAAGCAGCATAGAACGATATTTCTTGGGTCATTTATAGGATTTTTTTAAAAATGGCATTATATACTTATCTCTATCAGATTCGAAATCACCTATTAGAGCACCATTAGAAAGAGCAATATGGATGTATGATACAGGGTGATCAGCGAATAAGCCCTGATTTCAAAATTAAATATCTCTACAACAAAGATCAATAGAATTATGCGGTAAACTGTACGTTTATTAGCAAAACTGTAAAAATAGTGTACAAAGGTTAGAAAATTAAGTTACGAAAATCTTATCGGAAATGATACATTCATTGAATTTGAATGATATAAAATGAAGTATCAATAATATTTATTCTATTATTTTTTTTTTACTTTATGTATAGTAATTGTTCTATGCTTAGAACCTTTGCGCATGTGAAAGCAGTAAGTTGGCAAAGTTTTATCGTAATCAAATGTACGGTACGACACCGTATAAGCAAGTCTCCATTTATACATATATATATTTTTTTTATCCAACAAACAAGTCTCCATTTTTGTATATTAGATATGATAATTGTACTACACTTATTTGCGCAAGCGCAAGTGATAAGTTGGCAAAGTTTTATCGCAATCGATTGAACGGTACGGCAGAGCATAAAATACGGACAAACAAACATTCATTTTTATATATTAGATATAATAACTGTATTATGCCTATATATTCGTGCAAATGCAAATAATGTTGGCAAAATTTTAATGCAAACGGATAAACGATACGGCAGCTCTTAAGGTAAAAACAAACAAATATTCTTTTTTGTATATGAGATATGGTAATAGTCCTATGCCTATAACCTTTGCGCAAGTGCAAGCAATAACAAGTGGCAAAGTTTTATAGCAATCGGATGAAAGGTACAGTAGCACATAAAATACGAACATTCATTCATTTTTATATATCATATATGATAATGGTACTATACCTACAGCCTTCGCTCAAGTGTAAGCAATAATTTGGAGAAGTTTTCCCACAATCAGATGAATGATACGTCAGTGTATAAAATACGAACAAACAAACATTCATTTTTATATACCTAATACTATAATACGAGGAATGGTTGCCAAGTCGAAAATCGCCCCAGAATTAATTAACTCCGGTAAACTTGGGGGTCTGGGGTTTTTGGCCACGAGGAATCGATTGGCGCCGGTTTTGAAGCGCTACGATCGAGCAGTTCGGAGTTACAGATAGGATATTTTCAAACTTTATTTGTTCGCCATAATGGCTACTTAAATTTTCAAGCGGTAACGTGCTGCCATCTATAGCCAATATGGCGAACTAATAAAGTTTCATGTTTATGCTGTTATAGGTTTATAATATGTTTCTTATGTATGTATATATGTTTGGTTTTTCTAAATAAATTTGTCAAAAATATTGAACTTCAACACACTTCAATCTTTACCTTTACTTTACCTTTGTATAGAATAGTTCCCTTTCCAAACTCTAACTTTGTTTAGAATAGTTTACAATGGTGCACTTTAACCGGTTATCTTTTCACCAATGGTTTCACAAATTTTCTTATGGCATGTATTGTTTTGATAAATCACAATTGAAAATTTAAATCTTCGAGTTAGCTTCGATATCTGTTTTCTCCGAGCGGAGCTCGGTCACCCGCTGGTTAGATATAATATTGTATTATGAATTCGCATAAATGCAAGCAATAAATTGGCAAAGTTTTATCACAATCGGATGAACGGTATGACATCGCATAAAATACGAACAAACATTCATTTTTATATATTTTATTTGAATCAACAAATTTGATGTGTAAACATATCATATATTAAATTTTAACCTTCTACTTGGAAGCAGTTTTAATTATTTTGTTCTCAAACAATCAAGCATAATTCCAAAAAACAATTCGCTCTCAGGGAGATCTGGAAAGTAGAGATTCATCAAAATCGGGATATCGTGTTTTCCATTGATACGAATACCTTGCATACTTAGCTAATGAGAAAGTAAAGAGAATACAGTTAAGAAGAACAAAATAACATGGATCCCTCTTGAAGCCAAGCAAATGCACTTCTCCTAATTACGGGAAGGTTTATTAGACTAATTCAGCTCAGCGGGTTGCTGTCGAAACTTCTAAAATTACTTTTCTCAAAAGCGGGGATCTTTTTTTCTTCTGGTAAAAATTTAAAATGCCACACAAACAGCCAAGTGCTTGTATCAAATACTTTCGATAAAGATATCATATTACCGAAGGAATTAAAATTCAATCTGTGGACCGTAAATTGCAATGACGTCACCATCATTAATTAAGGCTTCAATATGTTTTTAATTTTTTGGAAATAGGGGAATGAAATAAAAATTTTTGGATGCAAGTTTACGTAAGTGCCTTGTAAACGTTTCCTAATTGGATCAGAAATTGAGCTCTCCCTTTTCTACTTTATTTTCTTTTACAATGTATTATGTTCGTGTCTTTTATCTTCATAATGTGAATTTTAAAAATATGCATTTTAAACCTCTTTACATTGAACTTTTGAGTTTATTATTTAAAATGAATTTGCAATTTAGATGAAAAGATTCAAAAAATTATTCGATTCGCTTGTTGCATTTTTGAGTTTATTATTTAAAATGAATTTGCAATTTAGATGAAAAGATTCAAAAAATTATTCGATTCGCTTGTTGCATTGTTGAATTCTTGAACTCATACGTGTAAATAGAGCGACTGACAATTCTGGTTCAAAATTTATTATGGATCCCAAGTAATGGAGATTTTTGAAATTTCAACCATCTATTTTAAAATTATAGTGCCCACATACAAATACATGTACAGGCAAAAAGATTTTCTGTTGACGCATTATACGTAAGCTTTTGTTTTTGTCCCTAATGATAATTGTCATAGATAAGTCCATTTTCGAAGTCAGCAATTATAAGTCGAGAGAGCGTCTGTTGTTTTCAGTAGAACAATCTAGGGCCAAAAGTAAGTCTTAGTTACTCATTAACACAACCCTTTTTACGGGGTAGACTACGTTCATGTATTTCATTCACTCATCCACAGATCGTAATTTAAACCTGGATCAGAGAACAATCATCTCTGATCTAATACCGCCAGTGGTATTGTCTCGATTTGGACGACTTTGGGGCCACGACAGATTTATACTTGAACCAGCCACCATACCCACGGAGAGTGTTCGACCAGCGGGGTTTGATATCACAATCCACGGGATGTGAATCAAACCCTATCAATCAGGCTATCCCGACTTATATAGGCTGTTTATACCTAGTGATATATACAGCTATAATATCACATACAAAATTTCATTCGTCTAGATAGTTAAGTTTTCATTGCGTTCGCCAGAACATGGATTAGCAAAGAAAAAAATAGTCTTGCTGCTGACAGATTTGGCCTAAAATTTGACAATAATTCTGGCTGTAATGACATAACTAATTTAATCCAATTAGGTTTTGCCTTTCTGACGTGCAAAGTTCGAAGTTACACATAATTCTATAAATGTTCCATTTACGAACCAGGAAAGATTAAAATCTGAAGATTCCTCGAAATTTTGAACACCAGAGTATTAAGAGTCATAAAACTCTCTCCCTTTATATCTCTGTAATACAAAATTTTAAAAAAAAAAGCGTTTATGAGTATACGACTTAAGAGACCTTGGTAAAACTTCTTTTATACAAAATCACTATTTCTACAAAACTAAATTGAGATCAATTTCACAACGAAGCTTGTAGAACTTTTAAATCGATCTCATCAAAAATGTTTCAAGATTTAGCTGAAAAAAAAGTCTTATCTTCAAAAATAAACTCAACGGTCTTTAGGTCTTTCTCAATAACAAAAAATATCTCATTCTTCGAATACTTCGGCAAAAAACTTCAAATATGGTTTTTTTTCCGGAAACAGGATATAAAGAGAGGATTGGTATTGACTTTCATGAATGTGTGGGCGAAAAAAAAAATGAAACGACATCACAAACGTTTTTGAGAACTTGAGAAAAAGCAGTTTCGATTTTGTCTTTCATTTTTGATGGAAACGTACTACAACGACCACATTGTAACAGAGGAACCAGGATTATATACTTTTACTATGATCCATTCTTTTGTTTTTACATGTGATTTTAGTTTGGAAAAACTTGGATCTGCATACATTTCGCAATGAAAACAGAAATCAGCCTAGTAAATAAATGGCATTTGAATAATTTCCTTCTTCTTTGTATTTGTTATGGAGTCAAACAATTATTCAAAAATTGAAATTGATACTTTTATATGGAGCCTTGTATAGTTTTCAGGGGTCTTATAGTTGAATGTTAGGTTTGAAACAAGCTTACGCCTTTTATATAACTGTTTATTTACTGCATTTTATATAACTAGAGATTCTTCCGATGGTCAAGTTTGGTTTAGTTACATAACATCCCACTTTAAAATAACACTAGGGCTATTTCGGGACGCACCGAGTAATTGTGAAACACGATTAGATGATGAGGAAGACACTTGGGCTGGCACATTCCTCTCCTTCTGTTGTTTTCCCATGTGATTTCATTTGGGAAAAACTTAGATCTTCATAAACAATTTCAACTCTACGACAACGAGAGGACGCTTGGATCCCACAAATTTAGCATCCACCAAGCCAGCTTCTTTGATGGAATCTGGTCACGAACCCGAAACACTCCATTTCCGAAACCGAGACCTTAGCACCTGGTCACCACGGCCTCGTTCGAAGCTTTAACTTCTTACCTTGCGTCTGGTGAGAGAAATATGGGTCGTTCTGTTTATAAAATCATTAAAACAGTAAAATTGCAACCACTGTCCTGGTCTCGTGAAGAAATCCTGTTTATTACAGGACATGGCCCTTTCCCGACTTCTCTTCACCGCTTCCATCTATCAGGAAACGTCTACTGCTCTTGTGGAGAAATCGGCGATCCCATTCACTTTGCGACATCTTGCCCTTTTCCTCTCACATGGCACCTCAGAAAACCCTCATCATCGCTAGAAAGTCTGTGGTACAAAAGAGTCCTTAATAATCCTTCTTCCAAAAGTAGAACCATAAACATGATTAGATTCCTAATTGATCAGGGAGAGCTGCTTCAATTAGAATAACTCTACTATTTCTTAGGACACTATTAATTACAGCTCGTATTTTATACATAACTTGTTTTTCATCCCGCTCTCAACCCTTTTTTTGCATTCATATTGTATATTACTATGCTCCTTCATCCAGTTTCTTGTACTCAAGATGTTTATTTTCGTTCATTTATCATCACTTGTTATGTTTTATTTTCATGTATTTTGTCATTTTTCTGTATCTTTCAAATTCATTGCTATGCACTTTTTTTTGTTAATCTATATCTACAAGTCCATCTACATCTATACCAAACCGGAAAAGGGCCACATGAGCTCTAGAAACAGAAGTGTGGTGTGGTGTTAAATGTTGAAATGTGTCTCTTGAGATACTTTAGAGAGATATATGCTGACTCAAAGATTTTTTTCCGTCTGTTTGCAATTTAAAATTACTAGACACTTTCTAACGAATAACTTTAAAACAGGCATTAGTCTAACTATAGTTACTTAGGTTTTATCGAAAATGAATAGTTCGACAGTCACATAATTTTATCTGTTTCCATTGCTCATTTCTTCATTTAATCGACCGTAGATAAATTGCCGTTTAATTTCGATCCAGAATTTTAATTACAGAGTTATTTACAGCTCAAAATTACGAAGCGCGCCTGAAGATTTCTCTTGTATAGTTTCAAAAAGGCATTAATTAAATTAAACATGTTTTATTAGAAATTAATGGGGGATTATCTACATTCATAAAAACGAACCTCTTTCACATTTTTTTTCAACTCATTTCACTTTACTCACTTTTTTCAGCTTCAGTTGAAGGATCATTAAAAATTCCCCAAACGTAAGAAGGGTTAAACATAAAAGGATTATATTTAATATTTTAATTCTAGAATTATTACCCATAATCTGTTTATTTATCCCAAACAGAGGATAAATAATTTATAATAAATTAATATAAAGAGAGGATATATAATTTATAATAAATTATTTATTCCAAAGGGAGGATAAAAAATACCAATTTGAAATAACTCAAATCGCATTTGTAGGCATCAGAAATGTAATGTGTAGCAAAGAGTAGAGGAAATAGTATTGTAGCTAGAAATGTAATAGCAAACGAACCAAAAAGGAATAATCTAAAATTAGAAGGCGTTTTGGACTATCATCTGGAAAAATCAAAATTTAGCTTAATATTTAATTAATTAATCTTTAATTAAAGATTCTAAAAAATTTCTATGGCGTGCATCCTCTACTTCCAAATTATTTTTGAGCAAATTATGGTGAGGCATAACGGTTTGTCCAAAAAAACTTTTAAAGAAATTATATATATGACTATGGGTATCTTTTTGGCCACAGAGGCTTAGTGATAAGGCCTCGGCCTCAGAGCTAGAAGGTTCCAAAATAAAGACCGTTTCCATTAAAAATTATTCGGGTATGCTGGTTTTGTTCAAGCCAAATTTGACGTCGTTGGCCAAGCATCTCCAGCTGATGTGGTTTTTCAATTTGGAGAAGATGCCTACCAAAGTAAGTACCGGTCACGTCGTTTGACCAATATTTAAAATAGATTTGTTTCAAAATAATCCCCATAGTGCTTTCAGCTGGAAAATTACTTATTAATTAAACCAAACATATACCTTTTAGTGAAATAATCATGCATTTCTCCTTCTCTAAAAAGCACCAGAAATGACAGCAGTGCTGACGCATGAATAATTTCCTTTGACAAAATTTATTGATCTGCAATATATTTAGCCAAATCAATGCTTTCCTCATATTTCTCCTTAAATTCCCATTTTAATCAAAGTCACTCCAGCGAGCAGGTGCATGGAAAATTCTAATTAACAAAATAATAGAATTAATTTCACACTTAAGTGCGGACTTCAAACTTAACCAAGAAATGAATACACGATTTGATTTGCCGCATTTATAAGAGGTACACGTGTGTATGATTCACAACTCAAATAAATATAAAGCACAACTTTAGGTACTATAAATTGAAACAGAATTAAAGCATTGTTTCGCATATTTGCTTTGCCATAAGTACTTTTCAATTAATTAAAAGTATTCCTGAAACTTCATGCTTAACAAGTTTTCCAAGAACGGGGAGCAAAATTAGAGAAGCGCACTGATTAAATCAACAAAAGAATAGATCTCGTTTGATGTCATTAATTCATTTCACTTGAATTTTAGAAGTTATTTGAGATCAAAAGCTATTTTGAGAATTAAAGTAAATATGCAATTAAAGAGCGCAAATGTTTACGTTTTAACCGATAAACTGATTTAATGGAAATTCCATTTATCAAATGACAAAGTTTTATTTGACTAAATTAGATTCAGACGAAAATTATATTTTCCTGGAAAATATTTCAATTGAATTAAAGTGATTTCAGCAACAAGGGACACAAAAAAATTTTGATATTTTTTTCTTCAGAAATATAAATAAAATAAAATGCATAACAAGAATTCCGTTGATTAAATTCTGTTGTTACTAGTTTTTGAAACATTTCGGTTGAATTAAAGTGATTTAAGCAACAGAGGACAGTTAAAAATTTTAATTATACTTTTCCTCAGAAATATTTATAAAAAAAATTCATAACAGTAGTTCTGTTTACTAAAGAATGAATTCTCAGAAAAAATGTGTTGCTAGTTTTCAAAACATTTCGGCTGAATTAAAGCGATTTCAAAAATAGAGAACAGTTAAAAAATTTTAATTATACTTTTTCCTCGGAAATATTAATAAAATAAAATTCATAACAGCAATTCTGTTTATTTAAATAATTTCTCAGAAAAGATGTTGCCAGTTTTAAAAACATTTCGGTTGAATTAAAGTGATTTAAGCAACAGAGCACAGTTAAAAATTTTAATTATATTTCTGCTTCAGAAATATAAATAAAATAAAATTCATAAGAACAATTAATTTTATTAAAGGAAATTCTCAAAAAAAATTTTTGTTTGGTTTCAAATAAAAAAATCAATATTTTCCATGACTTAAAATTTTCAGATCTCTAAATTAGGAAAATATATTTTTCCCAGAAGAGAAGAGTTCTTTTGCGAAATGCAATTTTGCATTTCACCAAAATCGATTTCAATTTCCAGATTCGTGGAAGTCAAAATTGAGACTTTGAAGAAAAAAGAAAGTGATTAGATTTAATCTTCTGGAAATGGCAATTGCTATAATTTTAATGAATTCAAGAGTCGAAAATATCTATTCATGGAAATCAAATTCGTGAAAATTACTCAAAAGATGCATTCCTCCGTTATTCCAAATTCCATTTCGGATACTCTTTTCTTTGGCATAAACAATTAATACATTGATAAAAGTTTCTGGGAATATTTCAAATCCACTTAAAATATTTGCAGTAAATTCCTAAAATCTCCTTTTATGCTTTATAGTTTAAAATTACTTTAAGAACGCTATCTTGAAATTAAATGTTGATTCAGAGAATTTCAGAAACCTTTCAGCAAAAAATGGTTAAACAAAAAAACTTCACTTGTTTAAATAAACTACCAAAAAGTGGAATAGATTCATTTTAATATTTAAATCAAGATAATATTCAAATTCCTTGAATTCTTTTGATATTATAATTAAAAATAAATATTTTTTGCCTCACATATTTGGTATTAATCTTGTCTTGATACTTTTCCTTAAAAAGTAAATATAGATTGAAAAATTCATCGCAATATCAGGTCTCATTACTAACACTATCTGCTGTAACGACCAGTCTAAGACAATTTGTGCTATCTGTCTTCACTCTGGGTAACAATATTCCCATCCACAATATCCACTTTTCAAATACTGTTGCTTGCAAACTTATTTTTGGTCACTTCCCGTAAAACAAATAAAAAAAGAGTAAAAAATAAGTTGCTTCTCTATAAATATTGTGATAAATATGCCAAATATGCCATAGTTTCAAGACATCAAAATGGAGCAAAAACAAAAATTTCTCGTGGAAAATCCCTAAAAGAAACGGAAAAGAAATAAAAAGGAGTAAAAAATAAGTTACTTTCTAATAAACATTGCAATAAATGTACGATAGCTTCAAGACATCAAAATGGAGCCAAAACAAAACTTTCTCGTAGAAAATCCCTAAAATAGAAATGAGGGAAAATCCTCCACAAAGAAGCTAAAGACCGTGGTATTTCCGTGTCTTAAGAAAATTATCAATTGCTATTTTGATGCAATATGCGACCTTTTCATCTAGATGCGAGGGCGGATTGTTTTTAAGCGTGCTACTAATCCCTTCAACTTTCAGCTTTAAAACTGACCTTTGGAGTCAACGCAGAATTATACGAATCCAATTATTTGCTTTAAAATTCCTTCTTTTAAAGAAAATTCTTTCTAGTTTTCAGAGATATTATATAAGCCTTCAATTCTAATAATACTTTTCGGCTGTTTTTGATATGATATTTAGAATTATGTCTGTCGAGACCATCTATAAATATATCGTCTGGCGAATCAGCTGATTACTTCCCTGATGGCTTTGTTTCCAAGATTCTGAAGGTCAAGGTTGCCTCCGTTCTTATCGAAGACTAATGTGTCATTCTTGTCTGTCATGATTGATGCTACAGTAATTTTTCTTGGTTAGATTAGACAGTCAGCTGAATAATTTTTAAAGCTTTCAGTTTAAGACTCACTCCTTAAAGGAAACAATTCTGTATAACTTTTTATTAAAACTAATTAACAAGGAAATATTTCTCCTTATGATGGATAATTAAATTTCTATTGCAAAAAAGCTTCGAAACACATTTTTTAAAACACAGCATTTTTTTTAAAAATTGACTTAATTAATTGAAGAGAGGCTTTGAATAAAAAGTTTACATCAACATGATTAAACAAATGAATTTTGAAATTCCATCAAATTTTTGCAAAAAAGATTTAAATGTTGTTACTATACAGAGTGTTTCAAAAAACCTTAACAGCAGCTTTTATTCCTTAAATATTGATCATAGACATATGCTGTAAATAACAAAGCTGCGCAAAAAAAAGGGAAAAATATCAGGAAATCGATTAAAATTTTCAGGGGATATAATAACTTTAAAAAATACAAAATTAAAAAATTCTTAGACCCCGTTCAAAAAAAAATTCCTCCAATAAGTAAAATGTGTCTCATTCTCTAACAAGGTCATGTACAAAATTTCAGCATTTTATCAGGAAAAACAAATAAATTTTGATATTCCATCAACTTTTTGGAAAAAAAAATTAATGTTGTTACTATACAGAGTGTTTCAAAAACCTTGACAGCAGCTTTTATTCCTTAAATATTGATCATAGACATATGCTGAACATTACAAAGCTGAGCAAAAAAAAGTGTAAAATATCATGAAATAAATTTTCAGGGGATTAAATTACTTTAAAAAATACAAAATTTAAAAATTCTCGGACACAGTACAAAAAAAAATTCCCCAATCAGTAAAATAAGTCCTACCATCGAATAAGGTCATGTACAAAATTTCAGCATTTTAACAAGAAAATTCTAAAAGATATGTTAATACAAAGTTGGAGAAGGGTCAATCAGAAATTAAATTACAAATGCTTACAACTTCAATGCAGATGACGCAACGCAGGAATGCACCATAAGGAAACAAAATATGCTTCATATTTTTAGTATCAAATACAAATTTTAAAATCTATGCTTCCTAATAAGTACTTCATAATTTTATATCATGAATTTCAGAATAAAACTTAAAAATAGCACAGTCAATGAACAGAAATGTTTGCATATGCAGATATTTGTCCATCAATTTTTTTTGTGGGGTCATTTAAATACAGAGTTTTATTTGTCACCTTCCTTAAATAAAGCAGAATTGCAACAATTCATTTAAAGTAATGCAGAATTCCAACAAAGCAGTACAATGCTTGTTCGGTAATGTCGTGACATTACCGAATAAGAACGACAGAATGTACAGAAGTTCCATCAGACGAATGTAATTCTATATTGACATGGGTGGAAAACATTTTGAACGAGCATTTTACTTCGTAATCTTCCCTTTAAGTTATTTTCATACAAATTTTTTGTACCTTTGAACTTATAAATAGAAAATTATAATTCATTTATCCAATCATTACTTTCATTGTGACCTCTAAAACACGAACCTCCGGCATAATTTTTTCCTCTTTGCGAACTCATATCCAGTCATCGAAAAGTGATTTAAGTCAGCATTTATGTAATTTTCAGTTCAATTATATGAAGTTCCCGTTTGTAAGCAACAGTAGGGCTATTTTGATATGCACTGGCGTCAGATGATGAGGACGACATCTGATCTATCTCTGTCTATAACACACCAGCGACAGGGTGGGTAGTCATGACAGAAAGTTATAGTTCTTTACCCTTTTTGATGTATTACAAATTTCATTTCGTATAGATAAAATTCTTTCTGTTGCGAGGAATTAAATCTTCTATTTCAATACGTGCGAATATTATACGGTTATTGGGCCAATTTTTTTTATTTCTTCACTGTATTACATTTATAAGAATTTATGAAGAAGTTATTTAGAATGAAAAAAAAATGATAATGTATCGAAGTTTTCAAGTTACTTGATATCCAGTCTTTTTTTTAAAGCTCTATTTTACATTTATTTAAATAAAAATAAGATGACTGTGAATATTCAGTCTAGTTTCATATTTTAACTATTTTAGGAAATATTTCAGTTAAAATTCTCTTTTTTTACAACTTACCTCCTTGATGTTATGAGCATGAAGATTAACTTGCTCCCTTCTCGACTTGCTATAAGAAAACATATTCCAAGAAGTAATAATTTGATGCTGTTTTATATTTGAGAAAGCAGCTTCATATTTCAATATCCACAAATATTCATATCAAATTTACTTACAGAGAATCTTTTTTTCCTACACCGATTGACACTATCGTGGACTTTCGCATCTCCTTCACCGAAATAAATATTAATTACCGAAAAATTCTCAACAACCATTTTTTAAAAAACTGAAAAATATATTAACGATGGGATTGAAATTCATATTTACTAAGAATATTCTATCGTCGAACCACTTTTATCATTTTTTAGATTGATATTTGATATGAAAAATGTTTTCAACTATTCTCATCAATAAATTTATACTTTTAAAACATTTCTTAACTTTTGAAATTAAATATTAACTGAATAAAATCTCTGATCAAACAGTAAAAATCCCGAGTCAAATATTTCATTTTTTTAAAAATTATTGACTGTTTAAAATATAAATATGAATACTGAAAAAAATGCATTCAAAGATGACTGAATGACTGAAGATATAACTGATCATTTTGAAATGGATCTTACATAGAAAAAAATAACTTTTAAGAATATTAATTCTCAAATTTTTATCTTTTAGGTGGGTGTTCAGTTATTCCTTCGCTTCTTTCACTACATCAAAGACAAATTAAATATTTGGTGAATATATATTGAATAGTATGCTAAAAGAACTTTTTAGAATCAAAGTCAACTCTCATTTTCTTTACTTCTAAAATTATTCTCATGCAGGCATTAAATTAAATATTTCATAGGTATGTAATCTTTGAGAGTTTTTTAAAAACATTAAATTGACAAGCTTTAATTTCTTAGACAAACAAATTAAATAATTATAAAGAGGTCACTTCATTTTCTATAGGTTTCTCAGATTCTTTTTTATTTTTTGGATTTATGGTATTTATAACTTTTATTGGCAAAAATTAAAATGTTTATTCTTATTGTATTTACTAGTTTTATAGCAGTATAACTTTGATTTATAAAAATTAAAGATTTTTTATGTATTTATTGGTTTGTCTAATGATAAAACAAACTGTATAATGATAATTAAATAATCATAATGATGTCACTTTATTTTCGAATTTATTTATTGGCTTTATAGTATTTTTAACTCTTATTCATAAAAATTAGAAGTTTTGCTTTTATCGTTTTTACTTGTTTTATTGTATCTATAACTTTTCTTTTTAAAATTTTCTTTCTATATCTATTTATTGGTGTGTCTAATGATAATTAAATAACTATAATGATGTTACTTTATTTTCTTAAGAATTTTTCAAGTTCTTTATATTTATAATTTATATTCATAAAAAATTAAAAAAATTTCTTTTATTGTATAAATAATTTTTATTTACAAGCGTTTAAAAGTTTTTTCAAGGTTTTAATTGGTTTATTTAATGATAAACCATCAGGAATGATTTCTCCGAAACTTTCTCATGAACTTACTAATAAAAGCATTATATTTTTTTTTCAAATAAGGAATAAAATTATGAACTATGGGTTTATACTCTGATTTTTATTTTCGAAACTCACTACAAGAGCGTATATCGTGAATATAGTAAATCAAATATACATTTTTGAGACTTTTTTTCAACCAACTGAATTCGAACTTTGACACATGACTACAATTTCAGCTCAAGAAAATACTATATATTTTATTCATCTAAGCAATTACGTTTTTTACGTTACCACGTTTTATGTGAATGCAAATATGCAAAACTGTAGAGGGTTAGCCTTTGGGTATGTGGTTAAAAATTAATTACAGATTTACATTTTGAGTAATCAAACTGTGACCCAAATTTTATCCATTTAGATCATAGGTTCCCTACGTGGGCGATAACGCCCCCTTGTGGGCATTTGAAGCTTTCAGGGGGGCAGTAAAAGACCCAGAGGAAATTAGGGGGCATTGATACGGCACGAAGGGGCGTTGGAAGAATTACCAAATATAATCTACAATGACTTTAAGGGACGATTCCAGGACATTCTAAACATGGACAGACCAGACTTTGTTTTGGATCATTTTTCCAATGTCAACACAGCAGGATCACCTCAGTTAGAAGAACTAATAGAACTGATGACAAATGAGGATCTAAAAATTTATTCAAAAATGGATTTTAAGAAGTTTGGCTGCAGAAATCGATTTCGCAGCTGCATTCAGGACTATGGTCGATTGTTCAACGACTTCCGATAGCATTCCCCTCTTTCATATTTAGCAGAACATGTATTTAGTGCTGAGGCAACATTGGAAATGAAAAAGAGAAATCGGCTCCATATTACTGAACGTGGCGAGTTGTAGCGTTTAATTCCAAAAATATTCTATCAGATATTTTTTTTTTTAATTCTTGTTTTCAAAATGCATTATGTACGCTCTTATTTATCTGGAGTGGGAGGAGAGGGGGGCGATAGTGAAATATTCACTAGAAAAGGGGTCGCCAGTTCAAAAAAGGTTGGGAACCTCTGATTTAGATGATTCCATTTTGTAATTATCGTATTCACTTGCATCTGAGGCTAACATGCTTCCTAGGAAAAGAATTCATTCAAAATTTGAGAGAAATCTACAAATGTTGTTTGAAATCCATACACCTAATTTCATTCATCTAGCTCAAAGGATTTTGAGTTATCAAGATCATATACAGGAATAATTTAAAAGGTGAGTTTTTCTTATTAGGGGAACCATGAAAAAATGTATAATCGTCCCAAATTCTCGAGTTAGAGTTTTTTAATGATTTCATAATTTTATCGTTGTATGCGAATATTTTAAATGCAGTCAACTTTGATTATTTAATTAAAATTAACAAATGGAATATAATTTTATTTTACTTTATTTATTTATTTATTTTATTTTTTTGCATTTTTTAATTTCGTGATAACAAGGGATAGAAATTTGGTATTTTGAAAAATTATTTTCTGACTCAAACTGGAAAATGTTCTTTAATTTATTCATATTTTCAGCATTAGAATTTAATAAATTTTCCAAAAATCAAACCATTTTATGCAAAATTATCAGAGAAAAGCAATTAAAAAAAAGCAACATACAGGGTAATCAGCGAATAAGCTCTGATTTCAAAATTAAATATCTCTACAAAAACGATCGATAACATTATGAGGTGAACTGTACGTTTATTAGCAAAACTGTAAAAATAGTCTGCAAAAGTTAGAAAATTCAGTTACAAAAATCGTCAACAGACGGCGATCTGCCCTGAAAACTCTTTCTCTGAAAGGAGTCCTTAAAAATAAACCAATAAAGTGATGCGGTCTTTGCAATCAAAATACAATTTTTTCAAAATGTTCACCGTTCGAAACAATGAGGTGGTGTCATCGAACAATGAAATTTGACATCACGTCTTCAATGTCTCAACGAAAATGGAATCACATGCAAAACCAATCAACGATTCTAGCTCACCTGGAGTGGCGGGATTGTTTCTATAGGCACTATCTTTCAATGCTCCCCACAGAAAGAAGTCACAAGGAGTCAGATATATCGGGAATTTCATTTTTGACGTCACACCGAAAGCTTCTATGGGCATTGGGATTAGAGCACCATCTATTAACGATTTTCGTTACTAAATTTTTTAAACTTTTGTACAGCATTTTTACAGTTTTGCTAATAAACGCACAGTTTACCGCATAATTCTATCGATCTTTGTTGTAGAGATATTTAATTTTGAAATCAGGCCTGATTTGCTGATCACCCTATATAAAAGGTAGTTTTAATAGCACACTAAAAAGAGGAAATCATTCTTATTTTATTTGCTACATTATAGTTTTTAATTTTTAATTTATTTTAATTAAATTATTAGCTGATAAATAAGTACTTAAAATATTAAAATGCTTCTTTAACAAAGTAGACAGATTTGTATAAAATTTCAAAACTAGCAGAACGATAAACGAGAGAAAAAAAGTTCGGTTATAAAACATCATCTGTGGAAACATGAAATCAAGATTAATCATTTAATAGCATTTAAAAATTATTCTGAAATAACCTATTGTAAAAATGCGAATAGTATAATTTAAAATGACAATATAAACATGAAATAAATGTGTTTGAAAATCTCTGGAAACACCCTGCTTCATAAATAAAATAATATTTTTTTCAGAAACTGTCATTTTTGTCACAATGAAGTTTATAATTTAAATAACTTTTCGTTCAGATAAAACTCGATCAGAAGAAAAAACAATTTCAAATTTAATCACAAATAAAAACAAGCAACATCATTTACTACACGGTCAATTCTCTAACAGAAAACTCATTCACAATAAATAATTTGAAATGAAGATACAAACATGACTCACCAAATAATAGAGTTTTGTGATTTGTTGAAATATCCTGTTTCATCTGCCTACAAGAAGAAAAAAAAATTGAGATGTTTGCATTTTTGTCTCAACGTAACAATGATAATGAAGTTTATAATTTGAATAACTTTTCGATCAGAGGAAAAACAATTTCAAATTTAATCAACGTACCAATGATAATGAAGTTT